>CAKALG010025093.1:0-12649 GCA_916700815.1 Helicolenus hilgendorfi
GAAGCAGCAGAAGCCGCCTGGGACCGATCAGCCCACAGACTACTACGACACCCCTCTCTGAACACCACCACCATCACCACCACCACCAACTCCAGCCTCATCTCCCTCCCAGCTGCAGCATGCACAGAAGCCTACTCTACCATCGACCTAACCAGTTTGATTTTCCGTATACACAAACAAGTTTCCTGAAGAGGCTGTAAAATGCACATGAAAAAAGTTGGATCATACTTTTTCTAAACAGCCTTCCTCGCTCTACGCAGCCTCATCATCGAAGAACCATGCACTGTAACGCGATCCACCCGTTTTTACCCAACAGCTCACAGAATAAAACAAGCAAACGAGCCCTTTAATGACCCTCTTGAATAGCCGGTGGACACAGCTCCATGGTTGTGCCCTTCTCACAGACTGTGGAACATTGTTTTTACATTAGACTACCAGCTGAGTATGTAATCAACACTAGTCTCTTTGCAATAGCATTAGCTCGCCACAACACTTGTTAATATGGATAACAATTCCATGGTTTGTTTGTTTGTTTTGTAAGAACTTACCATATCTTTTAATGTGAAAGCAGTGAAGTTGCTGAAAGAACTTTTTAAAACGGAGACGCATAATCTTTTTATTATCAGTGAACTATGTTGAATGGTACACCAGTAATACCACACTTAACTGTTGTAGATAGGGCACTTAAAATACTGTATTTCTTCAGTAAATCATGGCTCTCGGCCTGTAAAATGGCATAGAAATTTTTTGTAGAAATTTTAAATACTAACTCCTAGGAGTTGCATACTCTTTATGGTGACTCAGTCACTTTTACTAATCTTCTCTGAGAGAAATGGTGATTTTTTTTCCAATGATTGTAAATAAGAGAAATGTTGTATACTGATGCTTTTAAAGGAACTACGTACCTGTATGTCGGTGAAGGTTTTAGTGGTGGGGAGGACGTGAGGTTCATCAAGAGTTCGCTGTTATGGAGGTGTCACACCCCCACCCCCTTTATCTTACAACGTTGACCCACAAATACACCCACATACACACACACACACACATACAACTGTATATGTGCAATTGCAGGTCAGAACAACATTCCATGCAATATAACTACACAGAGTTGCAATGGTTTGCTCCACTTTGTCTGATTGTGATGTTCTGTAGTCATCACTGTATCTAATGAACACTAATAGACAGGTCTTTGCATGCACACTTGCATGCACACACATACATACACACAAATACACACACACACACACACACAGACACTCACACGGACACTCACAAGTAATATTAGTCTCACCTCCCTCCTACAGTAACTGTTATCACCGGCATGACTGTGTCAAGTTCAGTAATACAAACAAATATATCCACATGGAAAAGAGACAACACAGATGTTCCTGTCTTTGGTATAATAAATTTTAAATTTGTGAATATAAGTCATGCTGTCTTGAATTTGTTTTTAACAATTAACGTACATTTAATGTGAAAACATTCATATTAGACGTCAGAATTTCAAAATAATGTATTTACAATAATATTCTCAAATGCTCTAGTGTTTTTACATTGAATGACCAGAAGGGGGCCATCTCGTATAATGGAATGATTTACAGTATGTGATTTCTTTACCCCTGAGTTAAAAGCCTTAAAGCTATATCCAAAACCTGCTCGACAAAATATTTATCCTGAACATGAACTGAAAAAAAATCAATTTATTTTACTTAAAGTTTGCTTTTTTTGTTTGTTGTCATTGAAAAGTTCATGGTCTCCCACTACGGTTTCTGAGTGGCAGTCATGTTCTCCATGACAACACTGTTGGCGTCACTGCGTTTCTTATACTTCTTCTTCATACAGATGACACTGACTGCTGTAATCACCAGCATTGCTCCCAGTACAGACAGAGAAGAGACAAGTGCAAGGGTGGTTTTGTCCTGGACTGAGCCTTTGTACTGACAGCTGTTCCCGTAGTACCACCAGTCATTACCCACCACACACCTGGAGAGCAGAGAAAAAGAGAAGGAGAGCAAAAAAATCAGACTCGAAGGTATTCCCAGCACTCACACAGAACACATACACAGAGGGTGATGGGAAATTGGTGGAAGGTACAGTACATATAAGAAGAAGTTAACCTTACGGGACAAGGTGAGAGGGAATATTATTCACTATGGAACTGATTTATTAGCTTTTACGAGGCGTCATCGAGATAAAGTGCTGTTCTCAGACAATGGGCATAAAATACTGGATATACCCACAGGCAAAACCAGACTTTTTCCTCAAATATTTAATTCCAGAAAGTTCTTAAAGGAATAGAAAATAGACATTTTAAGAAATTACGCTTATTAGCTTTCTTGCCAAGTGTTAGATTAGACGATTGATACCACTCTCGTGTGTATACGGTATATATGAATATATGCACATCAGTTTAATGCCCTGTATTGGAACTCTGTTAAATTGCATCGTCCCTATCAAATAAAAATCAAATCAAACATCTCACCTGACTGTGCGAAGGTGACAAAAAGTTGCTGTGCTTAGCCAAGAAATAGTTACAGCAAACAGCAATATCATAATGGCAGTGATTGTACCTTCTGCAGGTACAGGAGCCACACAACTCTCCTTTTTTTTTTTTTTGACAGGATGCTACAGGAGAATCATACACAGCTAGATGCTGGCACTGCACTTACTGACTACACTTGAAAGAAACTTAAAACACAAATTGAAAGGTTAAATAATAAATAACATGATAAAATTGAATTATTGATATTAAAACAGACAGGCTCCTGGCAGGGCAGAGAATCTGTCTGCACTCTGGGTAACACTTTATAATAACCAGCATTTATAAATGGTAAATTGATAGTTAATTTGTATTTAGTAGATAGTATTTGTTATTAATTACCAAATTAATTTTAAACTTTTAAGAAATCGTTTGTAAAACATATATAAACATACATAGATAGATGGACCAGAAACAATTATTAACCATTGACAAACTATTAACTATCTATCAATATAATGTTTATAGATGCTTTATAAAGTATTTATTAACCATTTAACAAGGTATCATAATCATCAATTTGCTACTTTATAATAGCCATCCAAATAATGTTTATAGATTTTTAGATTTTAGTTTACAAACCAAACTATTAATTAATGAAACAAATTATTAACCTTTAACAAAGTGTTAGAAATATCTATCTATGTAATTTTTGTGTTTTACAAAGAATTTATATGTATATATATATATTTGTATAATGATTATTCCTAATAATTAGTAAACATTTCTGTCATTTGTTTGTTAGCAGGAAAATAACTTAACTAAGTTTAATTAATTATCAATTTACCATTTATAAATGATGGTTATTATGAAGTGTTACCTGTCATCTTTACATTTGTGTTTATGTACAGATTAAACAAACTATCTCTAACTTGTTCATTTTTTTTTTTAACTTTAGAGGGTGCTGGTTGGTGGATTTTGTCACCTTTGGACAGAGCCAGGCTGGCTGTTTCCCCCTATTTCCAGTCTTTGTGCTAAGCTAAGTTAACAGGCTGCTGGCTGTAGCTTCATATTAAACGCACAGATATAAGAGTGGCGTTGATATTTTCATCTAACTCAAATAAGCGTATTACCCAAAATGTCAAACTGTTCCTTTAAAAAATAATATCACACAATGATAATGTAACGCTGGAAGATTGTGAAAATGTGGATTGCTTAGATTTTAAAGAGTCTGACAGGAACCTTTAAGGCTCGCCGATTGTTACATTTGCAATTTAGTGAGTGCAGTTAAACAGCACTCACCTGCACACAGGCTTCCCCTCATCCACCACGCAGACTCCTTCGTTCAGACATTGCACACTGAGGCAGTCATCAGGGATGATGCTGGGATTGGGCGGCTGGGTCACTGTCAGATGAGACACATCTGAAGAGGGACAGCAAATGAGAGAGCGGTTAATTTGGATCCAAGTGAGACTGATCTGAAGTGGGTATTAGGAATCATAGGTGTAATCATACATCACTGGTATACATGATCCTACATATATGCTGTTTTGCACGGGTGCCAGGGATGAGTATGTATACTAATGAATAAATAAGTGATGTAATGTATGACAGGATGGATGTTTTACAAAAAAACAAATGACATGAACGGCCATACATTTTCTTCCCTGATACTCTTGAACACACAGCATGTTTTTATGTTGAAATCTGTCGAGTTTATACTGTAATCTGGTGCTCTTACCCTCCATGGTGAGGAGAAAGATGGCGTCCCCTCCCTTTATAAAATCCCTGCTCTTGGCTCTGAGGTGGGTGAGGTACACCGCAGTGCCGGCGCCTGGCCCTCGGAAATAGCTGGACCCATCTGAATGTGTGACCTCAATGCCCACCTTGCGGGGGTCGTCCCAGAAAAAACTGTCAGAGCCTGAAGGGTGTTAAAAGGGTGTTTTAAATATAGTATTTTCATGATTTGTTTTTACGCAAGGAAAAATCAATTTGACGCTTTTTGACAATGAAAATAGCTGCACCTGTTGCCTTCATGTTGGGGTCAGTGGTGACACTGCGCTGGTTGGACATGCGCTTTTGGATGTGTGGGTGCTGGTCCATCAGCATCATGGTTATCTGTTTCCAGGGGCATGGCCATACCTGTCCTGTGTCCCCTTGAAGGGCTACCAGGTGAGCATAGGCCGCCAACTCTCCAGGGTAGTCTTCCTTACCGTTGGGGTACAGCTCCATTTGGAAGTTGTAACCCTCCCTAGATGTGAATGGGGGGCTGAAGATAGCTGTGTTTATTGGGGTGTTTTCCATAACTTGACTGAAGTTTTTCACTCGCCAGACAAACTCTGGGCAGGTGGTCTCAGAAAGGTTGATGTCATCCAGTGACATCCCCCCTGTCGAGGGCCCAGCACCCAACTTGGTCCCTTTAAAGACGACGCGGAATTTAGTTTTGACGTCTAGTTTCACGTGGATTAGATTCCACTGCTCCGGGGCTCCTGTTGAGGTAAAAACATGGAATTTATTGAACAGCAAGTTCACAATAAGCCAGATTTCACAAGCAAAATTGGTGCATTATATTTGTAGTTGTAGAATTTAATAATAGTCACCATATGTGCTAAATATAATGCGCAGTTTTCCGTTGGGGTTAGCTTGGTCATATTCTCTGACATGGATCTCCAGTGGGTCGTCGGGGCCGGCGCTATTGTAGTAGAAGAACTGCAAACACTGGTAACCTCTTTTGGGGTAAAGGAGCCTGCTCTCCAGCAGAGCCGTATCCCCAATGTTGGCTGTGCTGGTGTTGAAGTGCATGAAATACCCAGAGCCTAAAGATCAGAATATCACTTGATTAATACACTGTCAATACCTAAGCATTTCTTGAATGCACTTTGCACAGTGGATGATAAGAGGGATGGTTACAAAGGCCAATTTATCATATAGCAATGATTAAACTATAGGTTCACAGTTTTCAACTATATCTTAAAACAACCCTCACATGCGTAAATGTACAGTATATTGGAAATACTGTAGGGCTGTCAAAGTTAACGCAATAATAACGCGCAAATTTGTTTTAACGCCACTAATTTCTTGAACGCATTAACACAGTTGATCTTTCGGAGGAGAGTGAAGATCCTGGCATCAAATTTAACTAAAAAACCTAAGGAATCCATTGGTACCAACCATGTCATACTGGCTTGTTACGAAGGAGGTTAAATAAAACTCCAAACTTGCGCTAAATTTTGGCGAGGAAAAACTGGCATGGCCATTTTCAAAGGGGTCCCTTGACCTCTGACCTCAAGATATGTGAATGAAAATGTGTTCTATCCACGAGTCTCCCCTTTACAGACATGCCCACTTTATGATAATCACATGCAGTTTGGGGCAAGTTATAGTCAAGTCAGCACACTGACACACTGACAGCTGTTGTTGCCTGTCTGGCTTGAGTTTGCCTTTTTATGATTTGAGCATATTTTTATGCTAAATGCAGTACCTGTGAGGGTTTCTAGACAATATTTGTCATTGTTCTGTGTTGTTAATTGATTTCCAATAATAAATATATACATACATTTTCATAAAGCAAGCATATTTATCCATTCCCATGTTGATAAGAGTATTAAATACTTGACAAATCTCTCTTTAATATGCATTATATATAAAAGATAGAAAAAATTTGCAATTAATTTGCGATAAATCGTGATTAACTATGGACAATCATGCGATTTAATAAATTAAATATTTTAATTGATTGACAGGCCTAATTGAAAGTGTTTGGAACAATTGCAGTGACCAAAAACATTTTCAATGTACATGCGGGCATTTGACTATTGTTCTAAGACATATTGGACAAAATGTGAACTAATCCCTTAATACATTGTAATGCATCTGCACCATAGACTGTATATACAGTAAAGATGGACGACTCATCTCCACTTCCAAAGCCCAAAATATCCCAGATAGGGGAACTGTCATCTTGAGATTTTGACGTCATTTGCAGTCTGCGCAGTAGTGATCGGGCGGTGGAGCCGCGGTATCAAAGCCAATCGCGAGCCGAGCTTGTCAGCGAGAGAAACTCACAGTTGCCAATCATGATGTCTCACCCCCTTTATATAGCATCAAATAACTAATTAAAATCAAATGTATCAGAAAAATTCACACTTGAACATACATCAGTGTGATAAATACTACCTAAAATGACAGAAATTAGCTTTGGGAAAGATGTATTTGATATGTACTTAGACTTTTTAATTTGACCCATGTCCCATTATGCTAACATGGAGGAGGTGGGCTTTATGACCTATACTGCAGCCAGCCACCAGGGGGCGATCCAGATGTTTTGGCTTCACTTTTAGAGAGCTGTCATGTTGTCCATCTTTATATACAGTCTATGATCTGCACTATGTGAAGGCTATATTCCTGCAAGATATTGCTCACCGGTGCATTTGCCCATGTTGGAGTAATCAGTATCGGGCCCTCCGTCAGCTTTGGCGACCCTGATCCAGTCTGCATTATCCCCTTGTCCCTGGATCATACCGCAGATGTTCTCTCGTTCAAAGTCACACGAGTCCAGGAACGTGGCGCTCTGGGCTACAAGATGTTTCATAAACACACATACACAGGCGCAGGACTTTGAACTGCAATAAACTGCACAGTCAAGACAATGTTTTGCTTATCCACATATTTCCATGTGGCAATAATTCAGGAGATAAACCATCTAATTGACAGCTGATATCAACATTATGAGAACTAGGTGTAATAACAATGGTGTTACAAGCTGACACAGCACTTATTTTACAGATAATAAAACCCAACTTAGGTGTTGGTTGTTGACTCTTACTGCAGTTATAGAGGCGGTGCAGCTTGAGCAGGTCACTGTCACTAAACTCCATACGCTGGCCGATGACGTCGTTGAACGCAGGGATCTTGGTGACGATGGTGGGCTTAGTGCCTTTGCGGAAGGCGTTTTTACTGTAGTGCATCATGGAGCTGTAGTCGTAGGGAACGCCCAAAGAGCTGGAGGTGGTGTCGTTGTAGGTTTTGAAGTTGTGTTCTTTACCTGTAGATCGGACGTAAATAAAGGTGTCAATGCAGTTGGATTCATTATCACAATGTCTTATTCTCCAAATGTGGGGCTGGATTTCAGACATTTTTGTTAGGATCACTAGTAAAAGTTGCTTATCAGTAGCCGACAGCCGTGTTTAAAGACTTGACAAAAGATTGTCGACATATCAAAGTACACTGTACTTTCATCACAGATATTAGAAAGTGAATAGATTTATTAAAGATGTGTATAGCGTAGGTCAATGCAGCTACGATACCTAATGTGGTGATAATGCTTGACTGTGCTGATAATGCTTATCTCGTTAAGATTATGCAGCCAGGGAAACAACACATGCACAGGCTTATCACATGCAAGCAATTAAATCAACTGCTGCATGAAGTCCGTCCTACATAACAAACCTTTTGCAAACCCTGCATGAACTCAAGTGATTTTAATTATTCATTAGAATGTACTTAAAAAGCTTGCATAAATGTAATGTATAAAAGCTACTTTACACTGATACACACAAATAGAAGTCATGTCAAGAAGGGATATATAATATGTGGGAGCATATGTTTGGGCAGTGTTTGAATTCATTCTAATAGAGTATCAGTGAGAGGTTCATTACCCTCTGAGATGCGGTCCCACATGATATTAACGTAATCATCGCGGTCTGCCCTGGACTGTTCATGCCAGAATCCCAGAGCATGAAGGAACTCGTGTTCAATGGTGGCGATACGATCACAGTTGCTCCCTATTGACAATCTCTGCTTCCCAATTCGCCGGTTTCCCACAGAAGAGAAACAGCTTTAGGGGGGAAAAAGGCTTTATGAACATCACATTTAGGACTGTAGTTAAACAGACCATAAAACAATAAAAGTGCTTTTAGCCTCACCCGCTCCCTTTAAAGATAGAAATGTAGTTTGCTTCTCCGCCCCAAGGTTTGAAGTCGATGCAGGTCTTGAGCCGGTACTGCTCGAATGCCTTCAGAATCACACCTTTAGCATTGATCTCTGCAGAGAAGGTGATAAATTAATTCTGTTAAAGACAATAAAAGACTGTACTGTACTGTACAATGACTTTTTTTTTTTAATCAAATGTTCAACATTTTTTTTTTAATTTATGACTTTCTTTCAACATATTGTACTATGACTTTTTTTTGACAAACTATACTATGACTTTTTTATGAATTTTTGACAACTTTTTTTTTTTTTTACTTCTTTCAACATATTGTACTATAACATATGATACTATGACTATTTTTGACCTTTTTTGACACACTATACAATTTACTTTTTTCAACATACTGTACTATGACTTTTTATGACTCTTCTGCATATTATATGGATTTTTTTTAAACCTTTTTTTATATATATATACTATGACTTTATGACTTTTTTCGACATACTATACTTTGATTTTTTTTTTACTTCTTTCAACATACATTATTAAACTATGACTTTTTTCAACATACTACACTATGAAAAATCCCCTTTTAAGACTATCCACAATGCAGTGTAAATTCATAAAAGGCCTCTGTTGAATTATTTATTTAAGATTACTCTGATAAGGTTCACATGTCTGAGTCACTGCATCGGCTGTAAATTACTGAACATCAAACATACAGTATACACCCAGTGGTGTACATGTTCAACCTCTGTTCTCAACTGACAACTCTGAGGTGAAGTTCGAGGTAATGCAATATGACATATACAGTAATAGAAAAGATTTTCTTTGCAGTAAAAAAAAATGTTAAAAAAGTATTGTTTTTATTTTCCTCTGACGTCATTAAATCCAATATCTAGGAAAGTAGTAACCTTTCTACTTGCTACAAACTGAGCTTGCATATTTAAGGCGAGACACTACAGGCAAAAATATTGTTTTTCATACACTGGTGAATTTTCAGATTTGGGGATATTTTGCTTCCATCGCATGTCTTCTTTCAGACTAGTGGAAATAAAACATCCCAAATACACATTTAGGTTTTTATTTGACTACATTTTCTATACTTTTGTCTGTAGATAAAATAATTGTCTTAATGCAAGTAATCAACTGGGGAAGTTAAAATGTTTTACCCTATTCCCCTGCAGTGTCTTGCAAAATGTATGGAATTTTACAATACATATCTTTAAAGGCCGTTTTCTCAAAATGTGTTTTTTCTCAGACTCTGAGCCAGAAATCTCAACTTCAGTAGGACTTACATACACCAAACGTTCCAGTTTCATTCCTATCTATATTCTGAACAGATGGGTTTGTTCATATATCATTCATAGCCTGATTTATAGAACATTGATTCTAATATGTCAACAAAATGAAACAATTGAATTTTGAACCTGGCTTTATCCAATGTTTAGATTTATGTTTTGGAAATGTATGCAAATTATCACATATTAATAAGACAATACCTCATTTGCATATTTAAACATGAGATTTCAGAAAACTCGCAATACAAAAAAGAATTCTCTCAATTCTAGTACTCAACTGGGGGAGTGTCATGGTGATATCTGTTAGTTAAAACATTGGCAAGTCCTGCATGTTACTTAAGTAAAAGTACAATCAACAAAATGTACTTTAAGTATTGGAAGTCCCCCTGGAACGTCACCTGTCAGTACTATATCATTATATAATTGGATCATTATTATTGTTGATGCGTTAACATGTAAGCAGTACTTTAATATGACAGTTGGTCAAGGTGAAGCTAATATAACTGCTTTATATTGTGTTGGGTAGTTTAAAGCAGTACTTAGTTACTTTCCACCAATGCTTACCACAAGACTAATTTAGGTGAATATATTGTATAAATCCATCCATATTAACATTTTCTAAATCCAGGCACTCTTACCTAAGTCATCCTCCATGTAGTATGGGATGGTCTTTGGCCACCGGTACTCATCCCCTATGATGGAATTTCGAGTTTGACTCTGTGACGGTCAATATAAGACAGAAACAACATAATGAGTAAAGGTTAAGCTTTATTCCACGAAATGCAATTGTGCAGGTGAAAATTAAAAGCGGTTAAATTAACATACCTCATCAAGCACAATGTCCCCCTCTATAAGAATCAACCCTGCCTCTGTGGAGACCAAGCACAAGTAAAAATGGTTTGCAATGATTACTGAATAATAATCATCTGGAGTTATGAGGATAAAATAATGTCTGCATACCTTTGTTGATGTCAAAAATGTCAAGGTCCCGTCCACCGTCCACATCATAGTCTGTGTAATGAAAATAAATGTGAAAACTCTTCATACACAAGTGACAGGAAAGTGATTATAGTAATGTCTTGCTAGAAAAAAAATCACTTACCTAATACTTTTGGTGTGGGCTAAACAAAAGAGAGTACAAATGTTAATGTTGATTGATTTGCAAATATATTAAAATTAAGTTTCTAGCTTTCATACGACAGTATATCTTAACAAAACAAACCAATTTCTCACCAAGCAAAGCGTAGTACCACATAAGAGGCTTGCAATGTGAAGAACAAGTACACCTGTAGGTATTCTTCCTGCCATTTCCTAAAATGTCCCTCTACATGGGACAGTGCAGATGACAGGTTGTGAGCTCTTACAGACTCTGAGAAAACAGAAATACGAGAGGTACAGGGAATTAAATGAAGCGTGATCACAAGTGGATAATTGACAGGCTGTAAAAGTTCTAAGTTATACAGCAACTTCTATCTTCTCTGCTATCTGCTTACAGATCTTTACACATTTGCAGATTAGCTGCAGTGAAACAACTGTCATATAGCCTCCTTACATGTCGTAATAAGACAGCAAAAACACATTTGAAAGGTGGTCATGTGTATCATTCTCAAATTATAAGGTTTATATTAACCTTTTCATACAGTTTGTATATACTTATACAGCGAGTATTGTAGCTGTTAATGAAATCCAGCTGTCACCTTTAGTATGCTGATACATCAGAAAGCAACTGTGATGCATTGTTTTTTTTGCTTTTTACCAAACTACCTCTTATTTTGATCCAGAATAAATCAATACATTTACTTTAGACTGTTTCTTTTTTTTTTATTCTTAAGACTCTTACAAGCAGTTCAAAGCTCATTACAAGCCGATGTTTAGTTTATCCTTGTCATAGATAACCATTACCTTGGACTCTCTCACACGTATACTTGATCTAACAATTCCTCTACACTGTGCTCTGCCCTCTAACAGTTCCAGCTTCGCAGTCAAAGATCGTGACAAAATTAGTTTTTAAAAGACTTCTATTTTCAATTACTTCCTCACACTACAACATATGCCGCACATGTACACATTTACACACATGTATGGCTTTGTGCTTGCGCTGCTTTGTGATTAAACACAATTTGGGCCATAACTCATAACTCATGGATGTAAACTGCAACTGACTGGTTGACGGAGGCATCATTGTGTCACACTAATCTCCAGTTGATACTCGCACATCTTTGTGGAACAATAACAAAACATTTCTATATAGATATTCACTGGTGTTCCATGTGACCCATGTACTGTAAGGGTTACTTTATACCAAAAGATTATGTCAATTTATGCCAATCAAAAAGATAGGAGCAACATCAAATCCCACACCAAATAAGGATTGGTCATCCATCGTAAAAATAAGAAAGTTTTGTTTTTTAATTAATCAGTGAAAGGTTCAATCTTTTGTCTATGAACCTGTAATTCATTGTGCCCTTGATTAAAGTGGAACTAGGACAAATCTGTCACATTCATGCAAACTTTGTGTGGTTAGGTGGTGTCATAATTTAGGCTTTGGTGATTACTTATTGATATTCCTGGCCTCTGCTTTACTCAAAAGATGGATTCATGGAATAGATGGAACTAATGGAGCAGAACTGATGCAGTTCAGGCTCTGGCCATATTTTTCTGTAACTGACCACAAGAGGATTTTATTACAAGTATGTGGAGCACCTGAAAAACATTGCAGGAATAAAAACCTAGTAAACAGTGCTGGGATGGAATTGTAGTGCACACGTTGCCCTCATAAACATTCTCAGGCAATGCAATTGTTGCATTAAGGTGATGAGTGACTATTTTGTATTTTGTAGAAAAGCCTCACATGGGTTGTGCCTGGATTGCACTGATCCTGCCCAGAGCACATTTCTTGTTTTTTTTCAAGTTCATGCTGCAATCCCCCCCCCCCCC
>CAKALG010025119.1:0-13179 GCA_916700815.1 Helicolenus hilgendorfi
GCTCTGCAGTCTGCTTCACCACCTGGTACTGGTTGATGACCTTCACTGTCTGGTCGTCAATGCGCAGCCAGCCGTTAAGACCAATGTGGAAGACATCCGTGGTGTAGTGACCGCCTGTCGCGCTGTTCCCATGGTGATAGACAACTGGTTAAGAGACAAGGGTGGGGGGAAATCCATTACTTCAAAGTGGGGCACTGCTGTGTCAGTAGTTTTTTTGTTTTTGTTTTACTATGAGCTGTTTAACCCACAATGAGCAATGTAGCTCAGCTCACTCGTGACTACATCACACATGAAAACCAGTGCTAACTGGGTGTTGTAATATTTTTGCTTTCTCGACGTCTCAAAGTTTTAAAAAGCTTCTAGATTGCAATCGTGGAACTAAAATAAGTAGATCTAAATTGATGATTCGATGATTAATTATACGAAGAGCTTTAACTCCAGCTGGATGAACTAGTTCTTGGAAACCAAAAACTTATTCCAAAAACGTTTAAATCATTGATTATGATCCCAAAGTATTTCCTGATGTCGAATGAAACGACTGTCAACCAGATGTATTCAGGTTCAACACGGCCGATCTCTGTCTAAAGACGATCTTTAAAGTAGACATATCATGCTCGTTAGGTTTCTACTAGAACACGTTTACATGCTTTGAAGTTCAAAAAACTAATTTTTCTTATACCGTCTGTCTGAATGTACCTATGGCAATTTAATAGCTAAGCTTGATTATCTGGAATTAACATTAGAGATATCTACATCGGCATTTTGACTAGTCGTAATTACATTCTGACTAGTCAGAATTAAATTGTAGATATCTGAAACTGGAATTACAAGTAGTCATAATTCAGTTGATATCCATAATTCACATTGCAGATATCTGCAAATGACGTTGCAGATATCTGTAACGAATATCCAGTCTAGCTATTAAATGTTAAAAGGGCTTGCCATATGTACCTGTATTCACCCTCTGTATGAGATGCTCTGTATTATTGCCTCTCTTTAAGACCCTGGCTTTAAAAGGCTAGGACACGATCTTGAGCTATGGGGTATGACGCGTGCGCAGTATAACCCATAAAGTAGGCTACTATTGACACCTCAATGTATATATATATATTATAATTATACATATTTTATGATTGTGCGCCAGCTAGTGGTACGTTCAGCAAGTGCAGACCAGATTTTACTGCACATGTGTACCCCAATGATACGACTCAATGTGAAGCTGTGACATCTCCTCTTTTAACCCTCCTTGAATTTGCGCTGTCGGCGTCTTTACAGTGTCACTGCAGCCGGGGACTCACTGGGTGTGTCAATTACACAGGGTTTAGCAGCACTTCGCCTACAGGTGACTGTATAGTTGTGACATCACAAACTTACAGAAATCCAGACGACTCGTTTGAAAAGAGGCACAGTTTCTGAATACGGACTTGTGTGCATTTCTCCGTGGATTGACCGTTTTGATACGTTCATAGTATTTATATAGCACCCGGAGCTGCTATATATAATAAAAAAAAGACATGGAAATCTCTTTCTACAATATGAGCCCTTTAAATACCCTTGGCAGCAGTTATTTTTGGCCACATCTGGTGGATTAACAAATACCCACAGCGACAATATGTCACAAAAACGACAAAGTTACAACCTCCCTTGAAGCAGATTAACAATGTGACTGAAAGTTCATAAACAGCAAAACACAAACGCACCTGCAAAGAGCCGGTAAGTTCTTTGGCCTTTCACAACTTTGCTCCGCACTCCAGAAGACAGGAGATCTGAAAAGTGATCATAGTTAGGACAATCCACTGATTAGACCTAGAACTTGTAAAGCATTGCTTAAATTATAATTAAATACAGAATGTGTTGCACCCGATCCCTCCAGGGATGTTTACAGCCATGATGATGATTTTGCGACCTGATTCAATCAGTGCGTAATGGTGTGTCATTTTCATGAGTCACACATTGAGCAGATCGTTCCCCTTGAGAGACACGTCACTCTGTCTTTTCGAATGTGACACTTGAGTTTAATTTTGCCAACTCATCGAAGGTTAGAGTTATGTCATGATCAGTTGACATCAACTTAACAAAAACATATAAACGGTTGCTTTCATTAAAACGATTTCCTGCTGCATGTAAATACATGTTCACAATCATAAAATCTTTGACAAGTCCCAACTACGATAACGAAGATACAGTAAAGTGATCCAACAGGTTATACGTCATTGGTCCTTGCAGGTACATTGGAACATGTACTTCTATATAAAAAGCACCGAGCACTGTTCATGAACTTAGTGTTTAACAGTGTAATGTTTGCACCAAGAGTCCATAGGTCAAGTGAAAGGCCTGGTGTGCTCAGTAGAGTAGTATCATGGGTCCATACCTTTGCTGATCTCCAGGTCGACGGGGTAATCGATGTTCTTGGTGAGTTTCTGGCAACCTCCAGTCTTTTCGAAAACAAATCTCTTGAGATGGAGCACCAACACAGGAGGCAACTCTTCCAGAGTCACCCTCCGACTGATCTCAATCTGAAAACAAAGACAAAAAGAGGATAAAGACGTGCAGTCAGAGAAGGTTCTGTGAGGGATAAAATCCTATAAACTTGTTCTAAACAAAACAGGAATGAGAACGAAACAAGTACAGAACAAGCGGTAAGATTTTATTGGAAACGCGACAGCCTGCTAATCCCCTTCTAAGTAGTGACTCATGAATCATTTTGTTTTGGGGCTTTTAAAAACGTACAAAAGACAAGAGCTGGGAAGTAGACCAAAGATAACTGTCTCTGAAAAGACAAAGACCAGAACAATGGGTTTATCTGTTAGAAACAAAAACAAAAACAAAGATGCCCATTATACAGCTGCAACGCAAATGTTCCCTGCACCAGTTGTTCCAACTTAATGTTCACAACTCAATGTTCACTCACTAAACCATTTTCAGACAAGTGTTTTCTTCACTAGCTGTGAGGTCTTGTGTACTCTTGTGGAAATATTTAGAACAATTGTGAGGAAAGTTCATAGTTTCTATGAAGATTTATGCCTTTTACCACGTGTTGCCAACATCACGCTTCATCTACAGTATATGTTAAACCATCGAGGCACATGTCAAGACTGTGATATGGTAATTAATATTATTAGCAGTATTAGCAGATCACTCCTGAATCACAAGATGTACATTTTCACAAAACAAATGTTCCTTCTTCTATTCCTGCCTCTTGTGACAACAGCACAAGAGACTGTCTGAATAGAGAAGAGAGAGAGCTTGCTGTACCACGCCTAGGAAGGGAGACTGCCATTCAGTCACACAGCTCTCATGGTAACATGGACATAGTTTTACACAACTGATATAGGACATACATATTAGACAAAACAAACACTGCATTACTATGTTCAAACTAGCCGCTGTCAAAGGTAACGTGATAACGCAAGTTTGTTTTAACGCCAAATTTTGAGGATGTGTCACTGTCACGGCCATTTTCAAAAGGGGTCCCTTGACCTCTGACCTCCAGATATGTGAATGTAAATGGGTTTTATGGGTACCCACGAGTCTCCCCTTTACAGACATGCCCACTTTATGATAATCACATGCAGTTTGGGGCAAGTCATAGTCAAGTCAGCACACTGACAGCTGTTGTTGCCTGTTGGGCTGCAGTTTGCCATGTTACAGTACCTGTGAGGGTTTCTGGACAATATTTGCCATTGTTTTGTTTTGTTAATTGATTTCCAGTAATAAATATATACATACATACATACATACATATATACATACATTTGCATATATGTGTTAAACCATCAGGGCACATGTCAAGACTAGAAACATTTCTATGGCATTAAAATGGCTATAAATATTTCTGCACACTTCCAAATAAAATAACTCAAAAAAACACAAAATGACGTTTACATTTTTTGTTGTTGTAAATTAATAACAAGTGACACTAAATAACAGACTAAAACATAGCCCGAGAGTGTACTTTATTCATACCTCCTGCTTGGTTTTAGTGGTGTAGCCCTGGACTGACTCTCGTGCCACCAAGGTTTCTAGAGCCTCCTGGACAGTGCGGATCTTCTCTGACTGGATGTCCAGCTGCAGGGTGAAGAAAGGCTGCAGAGTGGCCGACTCTTTAGAGTTTTGTTGATACACCACCGATCTGACAAAGGAACAAAACACCAGGTTACTTATTAGAAGATACAATCGTTTGAAATAACTCATTACCAAAATAATTACCTATTTCCATAACTTGCATGGCTCAGTGTGAACACGTTTTTGCTACAAATGTTGAATTTTACACTCCTTAAATTTGCGAATTAGCACTAGTTATAATGTATTTGGGCAATATTGCAGCTCACTTATTGATGAAGGATGCTTATCATTCCACTATGGTATGAACTGGCATGTGTTTCAGTTAAACGTTTGTATGAATGCATAGGTGACCAACCGTTTGTTCTGTTTTGTTGTATTTCTACGCTTCTTTAAAAAAAATAACTTGCTATATTTATACAAAGAGTATTAATATAATAACATCTGTAGCTCAAGATTAAACAGTCAACACTGGTATCAAACGACGGACCTTTATTAATTAATCTAGGCATATCCTGATTGCACCATCTGACCCAGATGATTTAAAAGGAAAAAAAAATCTAAATCCAATATCCTGGCCTCTCCTGATGGTCGAATGCTTCTGCTAAAAACACTTTAATTGGAAAAATAATTTTCAAATTGTAACAGTGATTCACAAAACAAATACTCCGACTAGTGCCTGAAAAGCCAACGGGTTATAGCCAAGCTCAGTGGGCGTGCACACCGCACTCTGTAAACATATACTCCTCTATTCCATTTCTCTCTGGTTGCAACCATTTCTGAGAAAATAATCCTTAAAGACACTGTGAAGACCAAGACCGTGCCAGACCAGAACCTCGTAGAACATATTATTTAGGCGGGCTACACCCCGCACAGGTTCTTTCCAATTTGTCTGAAAGTTAAAGCCTTTGTTTGTGAATGTGTGCCCCACGTCTCGCTGTCCAGACTTTTGACCACGATCGGCCCACAGTGGCTGTTATTCTGAAGGACTGTGGTGCTAGCGGGACAAAAGCTGGAGCTGGCCGGTGGCGGACTGATTTGTGATGGTCAAAAACTTTTAGTCAGAAGCTGCGTAACCGTTAAAGGGTGCACAGATGAAAATGACAATTATCTCCAAAAGGAATAGAAGCCATAAAAAAAGAGGATAAAGCTCTGTGACATTTCTATACACAAAGAAACAACTCCAACAAAACTCACGGCGGTATTATTTTGTGAGCGCATACTTTCAGTCTTCAACACTATGATATGGTAATTAATATTATTAGCAGTATTAGCAATATTAGCAGATCACTCCTGAATCACAAGATGTACATTTTCACAAAACAAATGTTCCTTCTTCTATTCCTGCCTCTTGTGACAACAGCACAAGAGACTGTCAGAATAGAGAAGAGAGAGAACTTGCTGTACCACGCCTAGGAAGGGAGACTGCCATTCAGTCACACAGCTCCCATGGTAACGTGGACATAGTTTTACACAACTGATATATGACATACATATTAGACAAAACAAACACTGTATTAGTATGTTCAAACTAGGGCTGTCAAAGGTAACATGATAACGCAAGTTTGTTTTAACGCCAAATTTTGAGGATGTATCACTGTCACAGCCATTTTCAAAGGGGTCCCTTGACCTCTGACCTCAAGATAGGTGAATGTAAATGGGTCCTATGGGTACCCACGAGTCTCCTCTTTACAGACATGCCCACTTTATGATAATCACATGCAGTTTGGGGCAAGTCATAGTCAAGTCAGCACACTGACAGCTGTTGTTGCCTGTTGGGCTGCAGTTTGCCATGTTACAGTATCTGTGAGGGTTTCTGGACAATATTTGTCATTGTTTTGTTTTGTTAATCGATTTCCAGTAATAAATATATACATACATTTGCATAAAGCAAGCGTATTTGCCCACTCCCATGTTGATAAGTGTATTAAATACTTGAGAAATCTCCCTTTAAGGTACATTTTGAATAGATAGTTAATGCGCTTAGTTTGCGATTAACTATGTACAATCATGCAATTAATTGCCATTTAATATTCAAACTGATTGACAGCCCTAGTTCAAATGTGTGCATCAATCCCCCTGCATTTACATAGCATGTATCTGTACTTATATAAAAATAATTCAACTATTGCTTTACAAAAACACATTGCATTATGAGAACAAGCCAATCACTGGCAGGCTGATTACTGAGCTCACTTTACACCGGAACCACCACGGTATTAAACTGACCCATTTCTCTTTTGTAAATGTATATAGCTCTGTTAATCACAACCCATTTATCATGCAAATAATAGACTTTTTGTGGAACTGTGTAGGGTTGGGCCCGTGTAAAATTTTTTGAAACCAGTTTGATATGCAGCCAAACGCCGGACCGGTACAGCGAATTTTACCACTAGTTGTTTCACTCGACTCAGCAGCCGCTCCTGAGTGGAACATAATGAGACAGAGAGCCCAGTGAATGCGTTGCCTCGTTTATGTTTTTTTGACTCTCCTCTTTCATCGGCTTCAAATCCAAAATGTTGCCACATTGGCGCAGTTTTAGTTTTGCCTCCCCAAAAAACACAGGAACTTTCTAGTAAAACACAACGTGCTCATCTCCCCTCCCACCTCTATTGACATCTCGTCTCTCGTCTCCTTCATGCTGCCGGCCTCGGCGTGACAGTAACTTGCGCACGGCCTGTCAGACACTAGTGACTCCGTTAGTCCGTTTATAAACCTATGAAGAGCCGGTTAAAAAAACGAATGCCATACAGGTTGGATTTAGCGCCGTGATGCCGTCGGCACAGGCTGCTGATGTCGGCTACTTATTCATTTGCCTGAATGTGTCATAGTGACAAATGACGGTTCAGCCTCTTTGCATAAAATCAAACTCGTAAATGTGTACACCGGACCAGACGCCAACAATTATTAAACATATTCTGAGGTAACGTAGTTTTAGAGCAAAGCCTTTAACCACTTCTCTTACAGGAAAAAGGTGCGGCATACTGATACTACTGACTGTACTGGGAAATCTAACTTGCAGCATCACGGAGCACTTTGTGAACTTGAGAGCAAAATTAAATACCCTCAAATAAACAGTCCACAAGTTCTCCAGCCATCAAAATGATCTTAGGGCTCATTTTTTTCCACTTCACATAAAAATGTATTTCTAAAACAATTTCACAGCGATCTGTCAACATACCTGATGTGCCCACCAAATATGTCAGTGATGGGTGTGCGGACAAAGTCAGCTTGGCGAGTGATGGAAGTCTTGTTTCTGGGGCCAACTTGCTCCCACTCGTCCTCACTACCTTCTTCCTCCTTATCAGCAACATCTTCCTCCACACCTGGTTGAGACTCTGGCCCGTTGGGTGTAGGAGCTTCTGTTCAAAAAAACATGAAAGAAAGAAAATACTTTAGAGGTCAAATGATCAAAGTACATCAAACGGCCTTGAAGTAAGTTAAACGAACTCCTCTCCTGAATCCCACGTCAGTTTACAAGTTGCAGGAAATGTAGCCTTCGCTAAGAGGCCGCCCCCGCTGCTCCTCAGAGCAGACCTGCATGGAGCCCACACTGTCACTAACTGCACTCCTTGCATAAATATCTAGCTAATTTTTGGGAAAACAAAAAAGCAATTTCAGAGAAAAACAGACAGAAGGGTCTACAATATGCATTTGGAGGATATATTAGGATGTCAAACTGATTCAGCAGCGAAAACAGTTTAAGCTAAAGCCTACTGATCACAGTGTAAAAGTGAATCACCATCACCTGGCGATCGAGACAGAGGACAATGAAATTAAGGAACAACACTGTTCCTGTAAAGCCGGGTAGGTCATTCTTCACTGTTACAATCATTACAAAGCAAAAGCATCATGTGCATACTTCATATCAGTATACCTTCAGTAGCTACCGTAGCATAGTGCTAACGCTAGTTAATGATGTGCTAATGCACTCTGCTCCACAGGGTATCTCCTTCCAACCTCTCCAGGTAACGAGTATCACCAAGAACATCTGTAACGATCGCATGGAGCAGAGCCGTATAGTTGTCGGACCCTGGTCAGAGCTGGCCGATGCAGAGATGGCCGGTCTGCGTTCGAAGGGCGGGACTTAAAGAGTCAATTCAATAGCATTTTAACTGAAACTATGATGACCAGATGATGATAGAAGTTTCATTTTAAAACTTGTGAACTATGCGTTGAAGCTGAAATTTGGATTGGTGTGGTGGTGCGCATATTTATTGTAGATCGCGAAACTGTTGTGAAATGTTAAGTTTGTTCAACTGCAATCACGTCAGTAAATAATACATTGGTGTTCATGTTGCTGAGCTGGTCGGTGAGATCTTAATTTCTTATTTCACTGAAAAACAATAAGTAGCAACTTCACAAACTTACAATAACTTGAAGTTTGATCATGCAGAAAGTGATGCAATTCATCTTTAACTTAAACACAGAAGAGCAACGAATGAATTGAATTAAACAATAACTGTAATGATCTTCCTTGTGATATGGAAGTGATAAAAAAGATGCTTACTCTCTTCCTGAGGCGAGATAAGCTTTTTCAAAGCCAGCATCTCCTCATGAAGTCCGTTGAGAGTGAAGCCAAGATACTCCTCTGCATCCTCTTGTCGACCCTGCGAGTGGAGCACCAGGAAATCAGCACCCATTAAAAACACTCTACCAGGAATGCTTACTGTCAAATGAAACACTGGTGTGCACGAATGAATGTGCAAACGCAGTCATTCATTGAGCTTAACAGACAGAGAAGCAGGTTTTACAAGCAAGACAGGGTGAGCGTAAGCCTCGTTAAATATCAAAAGATAACCCTCTCAATCACAGTGTTTATACAATTCCATTCATTAAAACGGAATCAGAATTGACTCAGTATGTGTAGCGCATGAACTGCCTTTATTCAGTAGTTAGTCAATAGTTATCAAATTCAAAACAAGGACATTCTCTTCAAGCACTGTATGTTCCAGAGGACGCGTATTTAAAGAGCGTGATCATTAAACAAACACCTGGACGCATTGCTTTATAGTGAATACGTATTTTATCCAAAGGCAGCATAGTTTACCTTCTCAGAGAGACTTGACTTGATGAGAGTGAGGAGTCTATAAATGTAGGTCGGTTCAAACGGTACACCGGGCCGAATGTCTTTCATGACCTTATCACCAACAGCTGTGGGCACAGTTACAAACCATACGTCAGTGATGCTGGCAGAAAATGATACCAAATGTCTTTGGATGTGACGTCTAACGTCTTACCTTGCTGTTTGGCTTTAGATGGCACAGGCATGTTGTTGAACTCATTCACCAGCCTTACACTGTCAGAGACAACAAAGACACAATGGTGATGTCTCTGAGAAAAACATATTTCAGCAATTTGATTTCAGCTTGCAGAAACGCTACTTACAAGTTGTCCATCATGGGTGTGGAGGTACACGGTCTCTGCGTTTCATTATGCAGAGGAATGGACTTCAACATGTGATACATGGGAGGGCACGCAATCAGAGCTTGCAGGGTCTGAGTGTTCAGAGTCAGGGAGGAAAACAGCATGTAGGAAGAGTTATATGACACTAAGCTGCTGTAATATCTATAATGTGATACCAATGGATGAATACGTTCTAATTTGATGATCCCCTGGTGTTTTGTAGCTCGTAAAATTGGGATTTTTAGTTGTTTTTTTCCAATCAAACTGAAATTCTGAATCAAACTAATCTCCATAAAACACATGATTAGTCATTGATAACATGTTTTGAGCTAAAAGGTACAGTGTGTAGGATTTGGCAGCATCTAGTGGCGTGGTTGCAGAATGCAACCAACTGAATACCCCTCCACTCACTCTTCCCTTTCCAAGACTGCGGTAACGTTTGCCTCACTCAAAGGCCATCCTTACCATAATAACATTAATCTAGGAGCAACATGGCATACTCCATGAAGAGGACCCGCTCCCTATGTAGATATAAACGGCTCATTATAAGCTAACAAAAACGCAACGATTCATAGTTTCAGGTGATTATACACTAATGAAAACAGTTATGATTATTATATTCTATTTCTGCTAGTAGATCCCCGAAATCCTACACACTTGACCTTTAAAAGAAAACTTGCATTTTTTTACAGAACATTTCCAGGCAGAGTTGAAACTCCCTCCTCAGCAAGTGTTAGCCAACGTCAAACAACTACATTTCACAATGGCTCAGTATTTAAAGAACACATACCAGCTTGCTCACTTGACACCATTTGTCCTTTGTGTCATTTGGCTTAGCACCAATATAAGAGCTAGTTATATTCCCTACAGACAAACATATACTGTACATGTGTAAACACGGCAGTGAAGGGTTAAAAAAGACAAAAAAAAACGTTGCAGTAGCAGCAAAAAGCAGGGTGAAAGGATACAGCGTTGATATAGCACCAGTTTCCCTTGTTGATCAGTCCTCTCGGCTGCAAAGACACTGGTTTATGTATCAACTTCACATTCTCAATAAGTTCTGGGGATTCAAACAGACACATTGTTCTTAAACAGGTAGCCAACAAACTATGAAAACCCATATCAGCATTATTTTTGCGAACGCATACTTTCAGTCATTAACACCATGAATATAATAGCACATCATTCCTGAATCACAAGAAGTAAAATTTCATTTTCACAAAACAAATGTTCCTTCTTCTATTCCTGTCTCTTGTGACAACAGCACAAGAGACGGTCTGAATAGAGCAAGAACTCACTGTACCACGCCTAGGAAGGGAGTTTGCCATTCAGTCACACAGCTCCCATGGTAACGTGGACATAGTTTTACACAACTGATTTAAAACTAATGCATCTAATGACATATACATATTAGACAATACAGTGCATTCGTATGTTCAAACTTTTTACATCTTGTACACCCTTTCTCTTTTGTAAATGTATGTAGCTTAACAGTGCAGCAGACCAAACACCATCAAATGAACACATTCAAATAAAAACTGCTTAAAGCACATTATTCAAAACAGTGGGGACAAATTTCTATCTTCCTGTAATCGCATTGCAGATTACAGTCAAAGAGGTCCAGTTAGAAAAAATTTCGTCAAGCAAGGGTCTGGAACATCGTAATATCTAACTTGCGTTATGTCATTTGTGCTTGTGTTTGTGATTTGTGCGCACTTTCCATTGCCGCTTTCAATAATCTGCATTAATGTGGGATGATTTACAATGCATTCAATTGGTCTATGAGTTTCCTAGGCTGCTAAACCAGTACCGTAAAGGCTAGAAATCTACACTGGTTAAAATAAAAACGCTCCATCAAGATTGAATAATTCTCAATAATGTATCAGTTATAGGTCCGGGTAGGACGGCATCTGGGTTCGGACGCAGACTGCCTATTAGTGACCTATAGTCTCACTATGTTGCACCATCCTCCCACAGAAAAAAAACAAGTAGTCTAGAAGGTCAACGTGACCCACTGGTGCTTTTCAATATATTCTAGTGTTTTGAATTATCTGGAATTGACTGATTGCTGTCTAAGAAAATCATGTTCTGCAAATAAAAAAATACAGCGATAAGCATGCATAAAAGGGAACACACTGTTACAGTAAAACGAATGATTTGCATATCAAATTACAGCCAATACAGGCCGGGCACCTTAGTAGGGAGGCAGTGTGCTGAAACTTTGCACCAAAGTGTTTGGGTAGATAGACACAAATGAGGTGTCTGGCAAATTTCCATACCCTTCTGAGAGAACAACTGTACAGCAACCCAAACGTGTAAATACATGCAGCATCATTTCAAATATTGCACACTGCTTTTAAGAGAAAAAAACAGTTCAGAATGACGTCGCAAAATACTTGTATATCCTGTATCTGTTGACAAGTTCTCAAATCACACTAAACTGTAATTGTTTGTGTTTTCCCTCCAACTGATCCTTCTCCACACGAGAGCCAAACCACAATTGTTTGGCCTCTGTTTGTTTTCTAGTCTGAACTGATCAATCAGATGTTTCCAGAAATCCTTTTCTCCTCTTTTGGCTGAAATGATACCGTTTCACTTGAATGAATGTTGAAGCTGCAGACTTAATCTCTGGGTGCCAGTTTGTTGTGATTTTGTCGGGGTATTATGTCCCTAGGATACAGAAACGGGGTTTGATATCTCCCTCTCTTGGAGTCCAACATCTGAATGGCCAAATTCTATACAAATTGCAGCTAAAAGGAAAACTTTGGCAGTTCATTAATGCAAAGTGAACTATATAATGTATGATATCTAACCTGCACCCTGAAATAATGGTCCAACAACCACCTCACTACAATTGAAATGACAATACTTCTGCATACATACTGTATGTCCCTCTTTAAATATCGCACTTATGGGGGACACATAGGTGTCCTGTCCAAAGGAAGATACCTCTACATGATGATAAAATAATTCTTACAAAATCAGAGAAAAAGAAACCATCCACCTGTGCTACAGCTTTCTGTGAAGAACACTCCTGTGTTCACAAGCAAAGCTTACTTATAATAGTGTTATTACCGAGATACAGTGGGTTACACAAATAAGACCAATGACTTAATATCCGACAGCTGTTCTGGATGTAGCACCTCCATCTAGTGTTCATTTCTTGAACTTCTTGAACATGAGAGCAACATGTCTATTACATCTCCCTCTTTGGCGAGGGGGTTATTGAGCAATTTGAGCAGTTAATAATATATATATATATATATATGATATAGGCAAATCAGCAACAGACTATGAAGTTAAGTCACATATTACTTCTACTCTTATAAAACATCAAATGTTTAAAACCTTAAACTCACATAGGAACACAGTAGGAACAGTACAATTGCCTCAACATTGCCACCAAGTGGAGGGGGAGAGAATTTAGCAGCAACATACATGTCTCTTTCAGCAAAACACTTAAAAGCTGAAACAACAAGATATACAATGCATCTTCATATAATACCTGCAAGTTTAGGGGCCATAGGATCCTCTGAAACGTGGACAGGGCCGTCTTTGACCTCCCCAACTTTCTCAGGCTGCTCTGGCGTGGCGAGGGAGGGAGACACAACTTCCACAACATTTTTTACCTCCACAAAGCCCTGAGGGCCCCCAGGCAGAGGCTTGGAGTTGTGGAAGAGGCTAGCCCAAGATTTGGGGAGGTTGGCAGTA
>CAKALG010025139.1:0-10052 GCA_916700815.1 Helicolenus hilgendorfi
GTCCACCTTGAACTGAAAGCACAACAGGGAGAAGGGAGAGAGAAACAAGGTGGTAGATGAGCGAGCAGTGTTTATGGATCTGTATGTGGAAACCTGCAGGCATTTATTAGGATGTCCAATCCAACTGGAGGTGCCAGTAACGAAACACATGGTAACAAAATGGAAAGACACCACCTCTGGTTTTATTCTCCAATTGGCCTTTTTTACAACTAAAAGTTATTTCAGCACCAATTAATCAAATGATTTGTTTTTCATTAACTGATGAATCATTTGAAACACATACACCCGTTAGCATGGCCCACAGTGTCGTGAAAGCAGATTGAAGTTCTTGCCGGTACTACTAGTCTACCCCAACCGTCATCCCTTCATATTGCTCCTCCCAGCCCCAGCTTCATGCATCCCTGAACACCTGGTGTAGAAAGAAATTAGAAACACCTGACATCATGTGTAGCAAATTATTTAATTAAATGGTGAAAGTGCTGCAGAATCATTTGTAGATGTTGACAAAACTTTTCAACCTTAAGGGGGCATTCACGTGA
Organism: Helicolenus hilgendorfi; assembly: GCA_916700815.1. NCBI lineage: Eukaryota > Metazoa > Chordata > Actinopteri > Perciformes > Sebastidae > Helicolenus > Helicolenus hilgendorfi. Next base: position 540 of record CAKALG010025139.1, read on the forward strand.
ATTTTACCAGTCGGGAACTTCGACATGAATGCAGCACAAATGCCCTCTCTCACAATGTTAATGACAGCGTTGACACATGTGTCAACAAATCAAGCTGTGATTAGGGATATGTGATACACCACACGTTAACTAGCTCTCGTCCTACCGACTTCAACACGGATTTGTTGTTCATTATTTTGCATTATCAGGGAAAAAATAGGGTGCGTCCCCTGGACACATCGATAGTTAGATTACTGAGTGCCAACTCCACAGCTTGCTGGAGAAATTGTGGAAATCTAAATGCACATCATTACCATGTTTTCTGGGAGTTTTCGAGAGCGATTCATAAAGCCTTACAAGATATTTTCAGATGTCATGTAGCCCTGGAGAGTAAGACCTTATTTTTTGGATTTATGCCTCAAGAATGGTTGAAAAGAGACAGATATTTATTAAATATTTTACTGGTAGCTGGTAAAAAAGCCTGTTAACGAGTAAGTGGTTATCACAGGAGAACCCAACTTTAAATGCGTGGATGGACATTACAATAGACATTTACAAAATGGAGAGGATAACAGCGTATGTTAACCATGAACTGGAATTATGTGTGTCACGCTGGGAAAACTGGGTTAACGATGTTACACCCCACAGGCCAGATTTTATTTTTGGTAATGAAAAGATCACTCCCTATTTGTTCATAGTTTTTACTGTTTTGTTTTTCTATGGATAACAAATCTTACAATACTGTACTTTAGACAGAGATAGGTTGTTGATGTATGTATACACGGTCTGTAACTCTCTTAATGGAAGTATATTTGTTGTTGAGTGTCAATAAAAATAATAAATAAATTAAAAAAAAAAAAGATTACTGCGTCCCAAACATATTTTTAGTCATCCCTAAATAAATATATATACTAGGAGTACCGCTGAGTGAAGTAAAGCTCACACAGAAAAGCGTGAATTTAAAGATGTGATGAAAAAGACCAACAGAGAGCTTCTTGCTCCTCATCTGCCACTCGCTGTTAGTCTTTAAATGGTTGTAAATTCACCAACTCCACCTCCTCTCCTTTTATCAATCACTGCTGCTCCTTCACCCAACTCGCCATCCATCTCACTGAAGAGAAAAAAAGAGGGACAGAAGGAGAGCGAGGAGCCGAAAAGAGTGTGTGTGTGTGTGTGTTTGTTTGCGAGCGACACACTAACTACCAGAGAGAGAGAGAACAGCTTGAGCGTTTGACTGTGATGGAAAAGCCTCCAACATCATTCTGCCTCTAATCCTGCTTGTTTTCCCAAACCATCAAACGGGGTGAACCTCGAGTGTGACCTCTACTTTCCCAGCATGCAACAGTGCTCTCCAGTTGATACAATACCGTGTTTCCCTTGTTGTCTTTACGGATGGGAAAGACTGAGAAGAAACAAGCAAAATAGGTATTACACACAGCACACACCTCTCCTCTGAAGCCTGAATTCTGATCTTTAAAATGGTCCTCGATGACTGTTTTGATAACACTGGATGCAAAATGGTACCAAACTGTCACTGGGGACGAGTGTTGTGCTTTTAGCTCTCAGCTTTTAGCATTTAAAAGCTCGTTCTGCTTTGGCCAGACCACCCGTGTGTGCACTGCGGCTTCTATGAAATTCTCAGACTTACAGCTTCTACAGCTTTAATTCACACAACAGGAGGGGAGAAAAGCGCCAGCATTACATCACTGACTTTCTCAGAAAAAAAAGCAACTCAAAATGTCAAAATGTACTCACGAAGGACTAACATTTATTTGCCAAGTTAAAGGCTTTCCTGCTAGAGATGCCGGCCCACTGGGGGAGTCTCTGTATTAAGCGTTTGAGCCTTTAGATGCCTTGCGCCTGCCTCAGCCATTAGAGAAACGCTACCCGCTGCATCGCTAATGAGGCCTGAGAAACGGGGGGGGGGGTGGGAATGAATGCAGCGCCTATTTGGGAGTTAATGTTTCTGGTAATGACAAGGGGTGATATTTGTTCAGCCGGCATCTCGGCAAACAGTTTCAGTCTCTAAGCAACGAAGCGAAGCTGAGCTGTCTGGGATGAGAACAAGACGGCCGGTTGTTTTTACTAACAGCGTCTTTGCTGGGGATCATTGAGGACAGCTTCTCCACTGAGCTCCACAGGAGGTTTGTGCATATGCCAATGAGCCGTACAGAACTTTAAAGGGCAGTAAGAAAATATTGAAAAAATCAAATATTGCGATATTGTGTTTTGGGATACTGTATCGATTCTCAAAAACACTGTATTGATTTTTACCTCCGCCGAGGCCAAAGGCCTAGAAAGGAGGTTATGTTTTCACCGGCGTTGGTTTGTTGGTTTGGAGGATTACTCCTAAAAGTCTGCGATGGATTTGAATGACATTTTTTGGAGGGGTCGGGTGTGACACAATGAACAATACACTTTTGGTGGCGATCCGGATCATGCTACAGCTTCAGGATTTGTATTTAATAGCTCCGCTCAGCCTGTGCATTAACACCACAGGCTTTAAGACATGCGCAGTGTAACTGATGACGCTTTCATGATGCGTCACCCTGCCTCTTTCCTTCTGCCTGCAGAGAGAGGGACAGAGAGAGAGCGGGGGTGTGGAGAGACACCTATAGATTCACTTTAAACTTGATGAAATTACAGCTGAGTTCGACCAAAGCACACTTGGCGATTGTTGGAAAGAGTAACGACGATGGTTTAGGTGAGTTTTATTTTGTTTTTTTTCCAGTTTGAATGAAGTGTTTTACGATGCTCCGCTACGTAGAGGGGCAGGGCAATCGTACTCGGGCAGTTTGGCGGAGGTCTGTGCTCTCCGAGTGCCATTCTAGTTATTTAATAGTTTACATGAAAAGATGAACTCTTTATTTCATTTGCAAAGCGATGCGCCGTCTCAAAGTAGTGCTATGATGTTGGATGTTACAGGGACTGAGATAAATGCAGATCACACTGTTCTGATTGCATAAAAAAACTTAATATATTGTGGTGTGTTCTTTATACTTTGACAGTTTTCCTAAAATTGGATTTAAAAAAAAAAATCACTTTACTTACAGTATCATAATATATTGCAATATATGGAATGGTAAGCCCTGTAGCATGATACGTTTCATATCGCCAGATTCTTGCCAATACACAGCCCTTGTACTTTCACACACACATTCACAGAGAACCATCTCATCTGTCTTCAGGAAAATATTTTCCTGTAAATTAGATTTCCCGTGCTCTCTTTTTTATTACATATGTTCATTTTTTTATTTGGTGATGTCACACGCTGTCTGTGCACGTCGGCATAAAAACAGATTTTTTTTTGTTGCATACAGCGAATAAAATAATTTCAGGCTTTAAACTGCAACTCAAGTTTGTTTCCAAGTCTTCTTCTTATCTATCAGCAGGGACTCATATATAGTTAGTGTTGCACATTGGCTTGCTGAACCAGCCACAACACAAACATCCACCCAGGAATAAAACGCTGCCTTCCTGCCATGTTGTGCAGGCGAGCAACCGAGTGTGAAAAGCCTTTCACGTTATGCCGTCTAGTTGTAATTACAAGTCAGGGGAGGATTTCTGACAGCTACAACTTCTCCCACTTGGTGAAAAGAACTACAGACCTGTCAGCAACGTGGTGGCAAAATGACTGCAAAACCACCAACTAAATAAAATCAAATATCAACAGTGACACGATTGATTCAACCAACTGAGAAGAAGCTATTCACTATCTGGTCCCACCTGTCAACAGACCACTATAAATACTGTATGTAACCTGATAAAAACAGCAAATGTAGGCTTCCTTTCCATTTCTGGTGTGACTATGAAGCTAGTAATGGCATCATAGTCATCTTGGAATAATGCATGTATGCTCCTATTTTGTAATAACGAGAGGTCCTTTCTATTGAGGTGGCATGAATGCAGCAAAAGTGCAGGTAGTTAGCAATAGAGCTGCAACGATTAGTCAACCATCTGTCCATCTGTGGATTGACAGAAAAAAATAATAATCTGAAACTATTTTGCTAATCGATTATTCATTAAATTTGTTTTCAGACTCTCAAACACGGAGCTCTCCTGCTTTCCTCTATTTTATATCATTATATAATTGAATATCTTTGGGTTTTGGATTGATGAAACAAGATCATTAAAAGGGCCAGTGTGTAAGAATTTGAGGGATCTATTAGCAGAAAAGGAATATAATATTCATAACTATGTTTTCATTAGTGTATAATCACCTGAAACTAAGAGTTGTTGTATTTTCATTAGCTTATGAGCCATTCATATCTACATAGGGAGCGGGTCCTCTTCACGGAGTCCTCCACGTTGCTTCTCCATGTTTCTACAGTAGCACCGAACGGACAAACCAAACTCTGGCTCTAGAGAGAGCCTTTCATGTTTTTACGTTACCTGAAGGCCACCGTAGTTCTCCGACACGCTTGTGAAACTGCAGTAAGGTGAGCAGCAGAGTGCAAAACCGTGGTACCGCCAGCCACCATCTCAATTTCATTGTTACTAAAGTAGGCAAGGTGAAGGTCCTGAAAGATACCACGCTGTTACCACGTTTTTGCACTCTGCGGCTCACTTTATTGCAGCCTTGGAGTTGGAAGGGTATTCTGTTGGTTTCAATCTGCAACCACACCACTAGATGCCACTAAATCCTAAAACTGGTCCTTTAAAGAAATCACCTTAGACTTTGAGAAACTGCAATAGACATTTTTCACTATTTTCTGACATTGCACAGACCAAACGATTAGACGATTAATCTAGAAAATAGTCGTCAGATGAATCGATAATGAAAATAGTAGTTGTAGCTCTAGTTAGAAGCTTGATGGCTTGTAGCACTTTCAACTGCTTAAAATCTCATGATCTGTCAGCTAGATTACGGATTTATCTATAAAGATATTATTTTTTTTATAGTAATAATAAATACTAATAAATCTGACAGGATGTTTGACTGCAAAAAAGGGGACAACTAAACCTGGACTTTGAAACACAGCAGGTCTGATTTGTGAACCAACAGGTCTTTCAGAGGGATTATCTCCGGGAGGTTTGTGACTCTGCTGTTTTCATTACAGCGTCCTCTGAGAGAAATGGGACTGAGATGGATGGAAGAGGATGGAGAATGGGATGAAATAAAAGATGGGGGGCCGAATGGAGGGGAGATGAAAGAGAGAGAGAAAAGGCTGGCAAAGAAAGTAGAACGAGGGGCGAGAGAGGTAGACATGCCTATCAATGGGAAGATCCAAGAGGTTGAAAAGGAGCTAATGATGATGATGTGTCAGCGCAGGGAGGATCTATCGCTACTTGCTGCTAAAGAGTGATCTCACACACACACACATACAGCTCTGATGTCTTTTAAAGGACTACATCAAACAGTGATATCATCCATCTTGATGTAGAAGATCTGAGGACTGTGCAGTGAGCATGCACACACACCCAAAATGAGACTGATGTGCTTTCCTGCGATGCATTTTAAACTCCGCTGTTATGTAAGTTAACATAAAAACTAGGAGGACTTCTGGATTGTCTCTTCCTGCATGAAGACATTCAGGACGCTGAAGAGACTAAACAGAAAAACATCAGACTCTCCGTTTACAGAAGGAAACCTAAAAATGACTGCTGGATTATTGATGACTGAACAAAAATGACGAGTAAGTAGGTCAACATAAATTTCAGTCGTCAGTATTTGTGTTAGCCACAATAGTAGACGCCGTGTTAGGGCCGTTGTAAGTAAAAAAAAAAATAATAATAATTACAAAGCCAGGGGAGGGTGGTATAGTCTGAGAAAAACTCACAATTTCCAAGATTAAACTCGTAAATTTACAAGAAAAAAACAAAAAACAAGAAAAAAAACTGATAATCTGAATACTTGAGATGCTATAAAAACATCTCTAAGCTGACACAGTAAAAATGCTTGACTTTGTGTTTGTATGTAGTCAGAGATGTCCTCACCTCAATTTAGGAATTATTCATTACATTTCTGTTTCAGCAACTCAAAAACCAAAGAATAAAGACATCTCCTTCACAGTTTAGTGGTATTTTTGTTTAAATGTATTAGGGACACTGGTAACACGTTTTATACTTCTTGTCAATATAATCAAATGAATCTTATTTCCATATATGTATTTTGTATATAACCCTTTGTTAACATCTTATTTTGAAAACCGTGCATAGTCACATGTGCATCCTTCCGCTAACTTTGCAAAGTCCGTAGCTAGCTCTCCCGTCTCGTCGCGTTACTATAAATCCCACTGCTTCCCTTACAAATCGATCTGGGTCGTTTGATTACATTTACCATAAATGAAATGTCAGTATATGGGTGCACTTCACTTTGAGCATTGGCTGATTTGACTACGGAAATGTGAGTGGTGGCTGGCTTGACCACCAGTGAAGAGATATAGTTCCTTGACAAAAACACATTAATTTAAGTTTTTTTTTCTCATAAAAGTACGACTTTAATTTCAGAGTTTTTTTTTCTTGGAATATTACTTAATTTATTTTTATTTATTTATTTTTTTTACCTCTAATGTCCAACAAAATCTTAAAATAATCATTTGTCAATTGTATTTATTTTTCTTCTTTATCACACTCAGAAACACAACTGCATTCACATCCTGATAACTTCTTGAAGTGCATGTACAGCCATATATGGATATAGAAAAACACAATTGGAGGAACTGTGTGTGTTTGAAACATTAAAATTAGCCTTAATGGACGCTAAGAAGCCCTCAAAAGATGCAGTGAGTGCAAAACGCTGTTCATTCTTCTCACGGCAGCTCAGCCAGAGTTATTAGCTAACGGGCAGATAGATCCCGCTTCAGAGGATCAAGCACTAATACTGCGATCTGCGTGTCTGAAAGCAGGAAGTGGAAAGATGTGCAGAGAAAAAAGTGTGTATATTAAGAAATACTGACAGTAAGAGGCGAGGAGGTGCAAACTAATTGAGGCGTCTAAAGCAGTTGCAGAAATGGCCACTTTTACGTTAGTGTTGGTGAGAGAATAATAGAGATGAAAAAAGAGACAGAAGAGGACAGAGAGAGAGAGAGAGAGGGATGAAAAGAGGAAGGTTGTATCCATCCATTCATTATTTGTAACCTATTATCCTGTTCAGGGATCGTGGAGGCGCGGTTCACCTTGGACAGGTCGAGGAAGGTGGCATCAATTCTGTGAAATATTGATTGTGTCCTTGCTGGCGTGTAAGGAATTAAGTGAACAACTGGGTTTTTAACACCTCCTCTGTCTTCGTTACGCGGCACGAAGCAAAATGAAAACACAGATCCAGATTTGTTTCCCTCTATCTCAGCCATCACATGACACCTACCTGCAAATTCACAAGATGTGTGCTGCCAACATCCTGTGTGAACTGGATCTTGAGGATTTTTACTAAACTGTGGTTTCTTGTGACTTTTCTGTTTCTCAGAAAACCGAACATTTCACTGTGGAGTAGAAAACTTGTGGAACAAACAATAAACATTTCGTGCCTTGTTCCTCCCTTCAGGCATCGGGGGCTCAGAAAGATCCGACAGACACCACAGAGGTAAATACACCTGGATGAAGTCCCACAAAAACAAAGCTCCAGTAAATAAAAACAAAAGGAGGAGGATTAGGAGTTTGGGTGTTTAAATAAACTGAGATTACACATCGAGCACGATGTTTATGTGTGTGTGTGATAGGGAGATGTGGAGTTGGTTGGCTTGAATTTCTACTCCGTCGCAGAGAGCCAAGACGGCAATTAATCATCATTCATTAAATATTGACGGCCAGAAGAACACGCCGCTGACTGATACTTTCTGGGACGGTTGAGCCTCTGTCAGAATAAAAGCACTCTGATGGTTGCATATTTCAGAAAGGAAAGCAGAGAGGAGACTAAATTATACACAGCACATAATAAAATAATAACACCAATTTAAAAAAGGAGGAACCGGCAGTGAGTCTCTGAGCTGTCTGGAAAGCTGCTTTGAAAGAAGTGGAGAAGAAGGACGTATGTGTGTGTTTGTGTCTGAGAAGAACCGCTGCAGGATCACAAACAGATGTGAAGCGGATCACCAGGTACACGTTATTCATTATGCTAATGCAGTATCCACTGTCTGCGTCCACTGATAACGTTGATCACTTAGAAAGGCTTATATGCAAAAGCGGCAGTAGCAGTGAGCTGCACCTAATACTGTAAATATGCAGATTGTTGCACGTGCACATGTCAGCAGATTAGAGCGCACAGTCTAACTTAACACTAACTCTATTTTGATTTAGTTGTGCTGTGTGATTTCTGGTTCACCTTAACAAGTAGAGGGTACAAATAATCTATTTGTTGTGTCTGATTTAATGATTTAGCCAATTTAGCATCTTTGATAGCAAGTGTAAAATCATGATAAACACATCGTCAACATCGCCAACAAAGGGCAGATCTCAGCCAGGTGTTTCTCCAACGACCACTCCTGTGGTTTGTCATTTGCTAAGCGATAGTTATACATACATATATGCAATTGTCTTACCTTGGCATGCAAATCAAGAGAGGAACAATTTTAGAAAATCATAATGCATAGCGGAAACAAGTGTCCAAACTGAAGAAGCGGCTGATGACTTGCGGCCGGTTAAGAATAGTGAGGAGTCCGCAGTCAATGACGGTATAAAACGGCCAATAAAAAAAAGGTTTAAGAGTATTACTTTACATTTTGTCTTCTGAACTTAACACAATCACTAACAGAAATCAAGTGCATTACTTGCAAGCGACATTAAATACATCAAATGCTTGCGCGTCTGATATCAACACAAGGGCTGCAACTAACAGTTACCTTCATTACTGATCGTGTAATCATTTAATTAATAAATAAATGATAAAACAGTAAACTACAGTCATCGCTTCGCAGGTTGTATGCCTCCCTTTTTTGGTTACGTTTTTCCTTATCTGATGAGAGGGGTGTACCGTAAAGGTACGTTAAAGGACAGAGGGTGTTGAATCCTGTACAGATTGTAAACCCCCCTGAGGCTAAATTTGTGATTTGTGTTATTGGGCTATACAAATAAAATTGACTTCTACCCAGTTCATCCTTGACTACAGGTGGACGTTTGTACCAAATTCATGCCAAGAAATTCCCTCCAGGTGCTCCTGAGATATTGCGTTTTACTAGAATGGGACGGACAGGCGGACAACCCGATAACATAATGCCTTAGGCCACGGCTGTCACCGGCGCCGAGGCAGAAAAATGCCCATCACTATGTCCAATACAACAACTTCAACTTAACACTTAATTATTTTGTACTTAAAATGTCTTGCAATTTAATGAACTCATGCTTGATGCCAAGGAATATTTGATGGAGGGTTTAACACACAATAGAGGAGGGTTTAAGCTCTACGTTGTGACCTACGCATGTCAGTTCTCAGTAGGTGCGATAGCTTGGTTCAGGCTGCAGATACTATGCTACGTTGAGTGATGTATGTCCCTCCGAAGCAAAGTACTTACCTTGGTGTGTGCGATGAGCAAACAGTTGGAGTGCTCGTGTTCACAGGCGATCTCATACTGAGGCAACATGTCAGCCAGCTGCTGGACG
>CAKALG010025140.1:0-18667 GCA_916700815.1 Helicolenus hilgendorfi
TGCAATAATAAATACATTTAAAAATTAATAAAAATAAATACATAAATAAATAAAAGGGAAAATTAAACAGAAGAGTAAACAAATAAGGGAATTAATACAAATATAAATAAATAAAGAAGCAAATTATAACAGAAATATCAATTGATATCACATTTTATCAATTAATTATGGCTACATTTATTTATGTATGTTTAATAAAATGATCCTCTGTGCCAAATTTCAATATCAGTTTCTGATAGATTATTGTAGCTCGTCTCGATGTCTTTTCTTCCTGTCAAAGTAGAAATATTATACGGTCTAAATAGGTAGAGCCATGTCAAAAGTCAGGAGTATTTTGCGCCTGATTGCAGACCACTTATCTCTTGTCAGAGCTCAAAGCTTTTCCAAATGAACCACAGCTTTGTTGAGCGAACACAGAAGACAGTTTAGTTTGGGGGGGGGGCGGCTTTGACTTTCAATGACTATCATTTCTCTCTGTCACAGCAGAGAAAGTGAAAGACAGTGAATACCTCTTTGTCTGAACACAAGTCAGTGTACTGTACACACACTAACTGACTCTGTCCTCGTGGGAAGAGACCTTTTTTCTCCCAAAACCGGAGAGAAAATAGCAGTAAAAATGTCCCACTACTGGACCTGAAAAGTCAATTAAAAGCAACACAAAACATTAGTGTGAGAAGATGGAACATCCGTCCACCTCCTCCTCCTGACATCTGAGCCCCTCATTATAAACGGCCGGCAGTGGCATCATTTATTTAAAAAGGAAAACTAACTTTATCCTTGAATGTCTCAAAGAAAACAAAGCAGAGAAGATGATGGAGTGATGAATCACTCCACCCGCACACTTGCTCTGTTCGATCTTTCAGCCTCACTTTTTGTATAAAAGTTTATTAACTGTGAGCTTTTGAATGTCTAAAAGTCCTTGACCAACAAATTACAGATCATAACATAAATAATACAGGATGTAATTAGTGTACTGGTGCCCAGAATAGTCTGAATAGTCTATTTAATTTGTCTGCAAGCACAGAGTTTGTGCTGAAGTAGCTCACGGTCATTCAGTTTGTTAAAGTATTTGTTTACTTCACTCCTGACAACGAGCATAGATCAGCTTATGAACCTGCAGGAAAAATTAAATTGAAAACTAACAAACTGAGTTACTGAAGGTTTGTTTTACACGTAGGAAGAATTTGTCTGATTTAATGCAGAACAGTAGAACACAGTTCATTGCATTAAACATCTGTTTGATTATTGTATATGTCATTAATTTGCCAGCAAGAGCTGCAACGATTTAATTGATAAGTTGATCTTTGGTGTTTTTGTCTGTCGTCTCTCTGATCTTAAACTGAATATATTTGGGTTTGGGTAAAACAATCGACTCTGTGAAACTAATGAATAATAAAACTAATTAGCCTTTTAGACAAACATTTGCTGTTTGCAGCTTCTCAAATCTCAAGCTTTGATGCTTTTCTTTGACATATATTATAGTAAACGGAATTACACATCACCTTGGGCTGTGGGAAACTATAACAGGTATTTTTCACTATTTATTTCCTGACATTTTATGAACAATATAATTAATTGATTAATCAAGAAATAACATGCAGATTAAAGGTGCAGTGTGTAGGATCTGGCGGTGAGGTTACAGATTGCAACCAATTGAAACTTCTCCCGTGTGCCGAGCGTGTCGGGGAACTACGGTGGTCGACGCAAAAAATGGGAATGTCCTTTTCTGGAGCCGGTGTTTGGTTCCTCCGTTCTGGCTACTGTAGAAACATGGACTGTCCACGACCAAAGAAATTCTTAGTCGACTAACACTCCTATGATTTTGTTGACAAATGAATAACTTGATTAAACTACAGATGGCCCCGCTCACACTGCCCCAGATGATTTTGCCGTTTTATCCTTTGCCTCATTCCTGTCAATACATTTTTAGACACCAGTATCTTTTACTGGGCGACATCAAGTGAAACGCTGTGCACATACAGTAACCAGTGGTGGGTTCGATCTCAAGCCAGGGATGAACCCCTGGAAAAAGCAGGCTATTTATGATGATGGTTTGACATCGGGCTCTGCTGCGCCGTGCTCCGTCCGCAACTGCCCTATTTATGGGCTAGTCTCTTTTTTGCGGAGCTGCTGCCAAGTGGCCTTGCCCCTAAAAAGATGAAATTCCAGGCCTGGTTTCACCGCAAAGAATCAAACTAAGCACCACTATAAAATGTTTACCAGAGATGTGCTCATAAGTTTCTTAGAAATAAGTCATTCGGCATGAAAAAAGTTTAACAAATGACTATTCTACTACAGAAATATTGGTTGACTAAGACCAAAACGGCTGATTAGTCGACTAATCGACCCATCGTAGAAACATGGCGGAGCAACATGGCGGACTCCGTGAAGAGGATCCGCTCCCTATATAGATATGAAAGGCTCATTTTAAGGTAACAAAAACAGAACAATTCTTATTTTCAGGTGATTACCGTAAATTCCGGACTATAAGCCGCTACTTTTTTCCCACGCTTTGAACCCTACGGCTTATACGATGATGTGGCTAATCTATAGAGTTTTACGGGCTAACGGCCCGGCTAAAAAGCACTGCTCGTTTTGGACAGCACAAATTCACCTCGAGACGAAAGTGACACTGAGAGCGACAACGACAGAGAGACTGAGAAAGTGTGTGATGAAGTCATTCTGAGGCTGTTCAACTCCGACACTGAAGAAGACGACTTCAATGGTTTCAGTGCGCAGGAGGAAGATGAACATAGCGATCAGTGACTTTTCTGGCAGGCTAACGGGCTACGGCTAGTAGGCTGGCTCTTTAATTGATAATGAAAGTCCTAATTGTGAAATATATTCATATTGGTGTTGTGATTCAACCATATCACTTCAAACCGGAGAAACTTACTTATTGTACAATGAGACACCGGCTGCAGAGGACAAAAGCTGTCCTTTCAGTTACAAGACTGCTTATATTTGAAGACACCTAATGTCCATCCAAGCTGAGTCCATTCAAACTCATCTTTAGCAGTGCTGTAACACTAGTTCAGGAGCTCTATCTTCACCAGTGTGTCCTGTACTTGTCCTGCATAGGATGCTGGGTAATAACTCTTGGTGCCATTAAAGCAGACCAGCAGCACTGCAGGCTATAATGTTTAGTATGTGAATAAAGGGAAGGTTGTCTCTCTCTCTGCAAGCAGGATGCCACCAGCTCTCTGCAGCATTACATTACGCAATCACAACAAGCTGTCAGAGGCAGCGCGCGGCTTCATTCACCTGTCAATCACCGCTGAGTGACAGCTGCACAGACTACACATAGTGTCGTCTCACCAGGCTGCAACACACTATGTGAACGCGACAAGGAGGCAGCAGCGTGTTATTGTGAAGGTCTGGGATGCAGCAGAACTGGTAGACTGGGGACCCTATAGGAGGAGTGCAGGGGGAAGAGGAGGAGTGCAGGAGGAGAATGCACAGTATGTCTGGATGCATGGAAGAGGAAGAGGAAGAGGAGGAGGAGGAGGAGGAGGAGGAGGAGCAGGAGGAGGAGGATGCACAGTGTGTCTGCATGCATGGAGGAGGAAGAGGAGGACGAGGAGGAGGAGGATGCACAGTGTGTCTGGATGCATGGAGGAGGAGGAGGAGGAGGAGTATGCATAGTGTGTCTGGATGCATGGAGGAGGAAGAGGAGGAGGAGGAGGAGGATGCAAAGTGTGTCTGGATGCATGGATGAAGAGGAGGAAGAGGAGGACGAGGAGGATGCACAGTGTGTCTGGATGCATGGAGGAGGAGGAATAGGAGGACGAGGAGGATGCACAGTGTGTCTGGATGCATGGAGGAGGAGGTGGAAGAGGAGGAGGATGCACACTGTGTCTAGATGCATGGAGGAGCAGGAGGAGGAAGAGGAGGAGGAGGCTCAACCATCTTCATCATCACTCACCAGGTTAAACACAGCGGCTGCATGCAAATCACTAGAAAACAGCCATAAACCAGCAGGATACTCACCATATTACAAATGGAGGCGATGTTTCTGACAGTCATTTAGTTCACAGAGTCCACCTCACCGCCATCTTTATAAAATAAACATGATTTCAGAGCAGAGCGACGCTGAGAAAACGAAGTTAAGGCCAGACTGCAAAAACCCCCAGCAGCCTGCAGCCCGTAGAGAGGAGCAGAGAGGCGGACTACTCTCACAGTCGACTCGGCTTCATCCTCCACACTCTACACCCCGATAAACACCGCACCTTAACCCGTCAACACCTCATGATGAGCGGCCAGCTGACACACTAAAGTTACCTGCAGCAGGTTGTTAGCAACCGACCAGGAAACAAGCGTGATGATAAGTGTGACAGGGAGAGCAGACTAGCCCCGCCCACTTCAGTGAACTCCAGAGCTGATTGGTTCAGAGTCACTGAGTTTGATTGACAGGATAAAGCAGCCAGTAAGAGACCTGGATGAGGAGGTTTAGCTGACCTGCAGCCAATCAGCAGCAAATCTTTGACGCAATGGTGTGTGGAAGTTGTAGTTCTTATTTGGGAGGCGTTTAAAGAGATTTTGTAGGCTGTGTGTAAAACTATGTTTATGCTATAAAGTTAATATTTTATTTTATTCTGTTTTATTTTAGTTATTTTGTTTTGTTTTGTTTTATTATATTTTAGTTATTTGTTTTATTTTATTTCATTTTATTTTAGTCATTTTGTTTTGTTTTGTTTAATTTAATTTTAATTTTGTTTTGTTTTATTTCATTATATTTTAGTTATTTTGTTTTGTTTTGTTTTATTTTAGTTATTATGTTTTGTTTTGTTTTGTTTTTTATTTCAGTTATTTTGTTTTGTTTTGTTTTATTTTTTTCTGTTTTATTTCAGTCATTTTGTTTTGTTTTGTTTCATTTTATTTTAGTTATTTTGTTTTGTTTTATTCTGTTTTATTTTAGTCATTTTGTTTTGTTTTGTTTTGTTTCATTTTATTTTAGTTATTTTGTTTTGTTTTGTTTTGTTTTATTTTATTGTAGTTATTTTGTTTTGTTTTAATGAATTTATTTTAGTAATTTTGTTTTGTTTTATTTCATTATATTTCAGTTATTTTGTTTTGTTTTATTTTATTTTAGTTATTTAGTTATGTTTAGTTTTATTTTATTTTAGTTATTTTGTTATGTTTAGTTTTATTTGGTTATGTTTTATTTTAGTCATTTTGTTTTGTTTTGTTTCATTTGTTTTATTTATCCAACAGTGCAAACAACGACAAAACTGCTACGTCGCCGTCGCCGTCGGTCGGGACGGCTTTATAACTTTACGTAGCAAATAGTTGTTTGCTGCTATATTAATGTTATGGATATCAAATTTAGCAACTTTGAAAAAAGAAAGATTGAAATGGATGCAGCAGAGGTGGAGATATCCCGACCTTTAGTCCCTTTTATCGGTCACGCTCCAAAAACAGTATTTTGACCTCTCAGAACACAGGGGTTGCTGGTCCACCGCTGTCTCGATCAGTTAGTTTGTTTGTGTTATTGTGTGACTTTGTTGAATCTGAACTAACCATTTAAAACACCAAACAATGGAGTCTGGTGGCTTTGAAGAGAGCATAGATAACAGCTTCCCTGTCGGAAAGGGCTGTCTGACAACGAGGTAAAGTTGTGAAAATATTCTAAATATAGCGTACATTTAAACTGGTACATTGCTTTGCTCCCGTGCTGGTACTCCTGTCTGTTTCTCCAAAATCTGTCTACTGTAGGTAATACACTGACTATGGAGAAGTACCTCATACAACCCCACTTCAAACAATCCAATCTATCCCTTTAACACTCAACAGACTGTTGGGCTCTTGTCATCATTCTTGACATTTTGTAGACTAAAGAACTAATCATTTAATTTGCAGGTATTCTGCACAAACCAACAATTAGCTGACCATAACGAAAAGGTAAGTGTCCCCTCAGTGGAGCTCAGCACGGGCACCCGGGGGCCCTCAGGACGCTCTCATTCATCACCGGCTTTGTTCGTGTGCTTTCACAACAATCTCCAGGCAATTATCTCCTTAGCATTTACATATGAACCAAAAAAAAAAGGAAAACAACAAACAATTATGATTAACGCACTTCAAAAGGAATGGGAAAAGGAGAGAGGAATAAAATGTATTGACAGAAAAACAAGTATAACACAATAACAGGGATGGGGGAGTTTCATTGTCGAGCAGACGTTTGATATGCGCCGTAATGAGAAATGTGTTGATTGACGTGTTCTCACAGGTTCAGTCATGAATACATTTGATTGGCGGGGAAACAATTACATGTGCTGGTATAGCTTGTGATGGGCTCCTGATACAAAACGTTCTAGGACTTTCTATTTCATTCCCGTCTGTATTAATATAGGTTTGAGGGGCACAGTGGATGCAGCTGACTCACACTGCTTTTATTGTCATTATGTGCTTACTGATGGATAATGCACTCACTGTAATAACGAACATTTTCATACACATTCTTTGTCACCAAAATAGGCATGAAAATAGCTCCAGTTCTGTACATCTGCTGGTCTATTTCCAGCCTTGTTGATGAGATAAAATCTTTCTTTTTGTTCAGCTCATGTGTTGACAGGATGCTTCAGATGAACAGAAGGTTTGATCTCTCTCATCCAGCATGTGTTTGCCTCCTCATGTTTTTGGACGGCGCTGACAGGACTTTTGTATCCACAGCACGGTTTGTGAACCTCGGAGGACCTTCTCTCTGCTCGCTGCTTCAGATCAGAGAAGTGTGGATTTTCATGTGGGTGCACGTGCGCTTCACAGACACACACACACACACACACACACAATCAGATGGAGAATAGAGAGCGACTGCATTCAGAAAATGTTTCCAGTAAACAAGGCGGCTGCACAGCTAATGGAACTGATGGCCTTCCTGTCGTTCAGCCGCTACAAAGAGAGGCAAATAATAATGAATAATGCATCGCTTCCGTACCGCCGAGAAAATAACCCTCCAGTTAAGAAGCATGGTGACATTTGGCACAAGCTTTTGAAGCATCGAGGTTAGGAACAGCTTGTCTTTTGCAGCTTATCAGAGTTGGTAGAAGTTCGAGGCACTGAGTGTGTCGGGATGGCTGAAAATACTAAATGAGTCTCAGCCTTTTGAATAGTATAGCTCCTTTCCTACAGGACAAAAAAACACTAACATCTGGCTTTTGTCTTTAGTGGGAAAGGTTACAATTGTTATTAACTACCGGAACAAATGACTCTGCAGTAGTGTTTATCGGCTCCAGCTCTGATCGCTTTTTTTTTTTGCTCGATAGAGAGGTGAAGTCCCGCCCCTTCTGGTGGACCACCATGGGATCCTATATTTTTTGCAAGTCAAGAAAGTCACAGTTGGTCGTAGGTTTATCGTGGTATCATTTATTTGATCGACGGTTTGAGTGCTCGAAAATAATCCCTTAATTCATAGAGTTAGATGTGAAAAGAAACAGAGGTTATATGCGCTCATCAAAGCCACCAAACTCCATCGACAGAAACAGTAATTTAACCTCGCTGATCTTCTTCATTCAAACTCCACAGAAACCAAATAAAACACATCAAAACCATCTTGATTAGTCTTTCCACTGTTCCAACAATCGCCAACTCTGGTTTGGTCCAAATAAACCCTTAATTCAGTTAGATGTGAAAAGAAACAACCGTATATAACAGTATATAATAGTTTATCGCCTACTTTTAGCGGGTTTTCCCGTGTTTAAAAAACCTGCATACACACGCTAATTTTGGTGGAAATATGTCTAGTCTATGTTTTGTTTCCATAGCAGGAAGAAGCTCTTGTCTAACTTATTATCTAGTGAGGTTTCTTGGCACTAAAGTGACACAGTTGGCAAACGAAGAAAAGAAGAAGATGTACTGAGTGAGCTGAAATATTGGCAAAGTCTTATAGAAATATAATAGCACTGTGGGGAGAACCATACCTGCGGTCACCAGATCTGTTGAATATAGGACACTTCAGGAGCAGTCTGTTCATGTCAGAGTCATTACCACATTCCTCCAGCAGCACATAGAAGCTCTGCATTATTAAACTTTATTGGTATCTTAACCTCCGATCCTGTTTAACTCGCCCAATCGGACGAGACCTCACGTTAGACTCACTGTCCTGGTCATGTTACGTTGCACTCATTGGGGCTCCCCGAACACTACGACCTTATAAAATAAACATGGCCTGTGTTTCCTCAAAGGGGACGTGAGGATAAAAACAATACAAGGGCCTGGCGAGGACAGAGAGAACAGGAAGGAGACGAGTGAAATATTAGTTGCGCACACAAGCTTTGGCACGCTTATTGGCGCTGCACACACTGTTCCAAACAGACTCTTATTTACATGTACGGTAGCGCTGTTCCTTCTATAAACAGAGGAGCACGGCATGTTGGGTACTCTGTGGATGGGCAACAGGCTCATTTGCATGCTGGGCATCTATCTGTGTCATCAGTGGCTGAACAGGGAACACGGACAATTAATATGAGGAAAGATACGCTGTGGGACGCATCCAATGTTCTAAATGACAACTGCAAATAAACACTTGATTATTCTGTTATTTCTTAGATGAGTCGATTATGGTTTAGTGTGTGAAAGGGTCAAAAAAATATTCGCTGCCTTTGAAGTTTGTGTGGCTTTTTTAGACTGATCAACAGGAAATGAATGTGAAAGGGAAAACAGATCCCTAGAAAGTGATCTATATTAATTAAAAATATAGAATAGAACATGTGGTTTTCCAGGGGGTCCCCAGCAAGTTATTTTCACTATAATTCCCTCCATAAGTAACACAATGGACAGAATATATGACTATTTTGGTCATTGGTTTCATACACTTTCTGTAATAAAACGTGGAAAAGCAAAACTCTCATCAGATGGGGGTCCGTGGTCTAATTTGTGTTATAGTTTAGGGGCCCTTGATGTGAAAAAGTTTGGGAATCACTGGATAGAAATAGAAAGTAATTGGTTGCATAAGTCAGTATTTGGTAGATGAACCTTTGGCAGCTTGAGTCACCGTGGATATGGTTTCTATCAACCCATCACCTTTCCCCATTCTTCTCTGTTAAACTTCTGAAGTTGTATGAGGATTGTGTAATGCAATTTCCCAGAGTGATGTCTTTAAAGTGCTGAAAAGAGAGAAAAAACAGGATATCCTTATATTTGAGAAGGTGGAACCACTTAATGTTTGACATTTTTAGTTTAGTTTCCAAGTTGATTATTTAAGATGGTTAAATCACATACTCTTCTCAATATAGTGCAGCGGAGGGCACTGTATACTCTTTTTTTCACCTATTGCGTCCATAATTCCACACTAACATGCTATTTAGTACGCTAAAACAGTATAAACCTTAGTATGAAACCGTGAAGTACGTGAATTGCATACTATTTCCAGTGAAATATTACAGTATGCAAACACTGGACACTATAGCGGCATAAATATCCCACAATGCGATGCGGTAGTGACAACAACATTCATAACAGAAGTTGACAGATAGCTCTGTAACATTAATAACGCTTCAATGTAACTGTAAGTGTAATATTTCACTCTGCTATAGGGGTAATGAAAACGTGAATGGATGAATCTCTATAGCCAGCTGGAGCAGAGCCAGTGTGTGTGTGTTCGTGGGAGGTGAGTGGTGAAGCAAGAGAGAGAGAGTGGTGGCGACGAGAGCGAGTAACGTTATGGACTCCGGCCCGTGCAAGAAAAGTTAACAGTGTTTGGTTTGTCTGTTCTGGGCTACTGTAGAAACATGGCGGACTCCGTGAAGAGTACCCGATCCCAATGTAGATATAAATGGCTCATTCTAAGCTAACGAAAACACAACGATTCTTATTATCGGGTGATTATACACTAGAGAAAACATACTTATTAATATTATATTACATT
The DNA here is from genome assembly GCA_916700815.1 of Helicolenus hilgendorfi. NCBI lineage: Eukaryota > Metazoa > Chordata > Actinopteri > Perciformes > Sebastidae > Helicolenus > Helicolenus hilgendorfi. The sequence goes on from CAKALG010025140.1 coordinate 9,863, forward strand.
TCTGCCAATAGATCCCCCACAGTTAAACACTGGTTCTTTAAATTAAGTGAGACTTTATGAATCTCACAAATCATCGTTACATGAGGTTGGCACGGGTTACCATGGTTACGCATCTGCAACCGGCAAAGAGGCTCTCAGGAAGTGACGACGTAAATTACTGCTCAATGCGTCCGAAAAGATCCATACTACTGTTTATCCACACAAAAATATGTTAAACGATAGTACGCATATTGAGTATGTATAGTGCATAGTGTGCAGGATTGGACGCGACCTTACTGTCCATAATAGACCATTTCAATGGTGTTGCATTACTAGGCAACCATGTTTACTTCCTGTCAGCTGATGTCATTCACAAACGCAAGAAGAAATGAACTGGGACACATTTGGAATGTTTTGGGACATTTGTATGTAAGAACATTGAGTTATATATTGACTGGAAACTTGTTCAATTGTTTGTGTCCGAATATAGCGGGCAGGTAAAGTTGATTGTGGTTCTGATAAATTCATGTTCATGTCAGAGCAGAAACTCAAATAACACATTTACACAACACAAAAAGCCTAAAAATATCACACACACATCCAGAAATGTTCATATCCCAAAATGCACCTGTGTTCTGCTCCACAACCACTTTGAGTCAGTGAGACGGTGACAACGGCACAATAGCAGCATTGTTCTCATTACACACAAAGCAGAGAGCAGCAGCACTCAGACCATCTAACACATGAGGCAGCCCTGGAAACTCTGAGTGTTGGTTATTATGTAGGTTACTCATAATGCAATCAAACTGATGATGTATAGTAGGAAATGTAAAGGGGGTCGCGTATGATGTTTATGTAACGGTGCACTTATCCAAACAGTCAGGTTGATGACGGGAGGTCAGGGGATAATCGTGTCAGTTAGGTTACATAAAGCTCTGGCCTCGTTTCTATCATCATCTCACATAATTCACGTAAGGACTGTTGCTATTTGTTATATGGATAATAAAAGGTGGCTCTTAATTTAGAACTGAGAGACTCTAATGAAACATGAGAGAACCAGATGTAGTGCTAAAATCAGAAATGCCATTTAGAGGATACCATGTCCTGTCCTCTGCATATTTCCCTCGTCTCTATAGCGGCTCCAGATTCCTGGGCTCGCTGCTCGCTAGCATCTTGTCCTGATCACGGCCAACAACAATAGATGTGTTTGTGTAACTAGATGTCTACAGTGAGGCTGGGATGGCTGCAGAAAGCACTGGAGCTTGACCCACTTTCCAGTCCTGTGAACCGCATTAATTCATTCTGCCAGGTGCTGGAGAAGCTGGAGATCTGCTAAGTGTAACGTATACAGATTCTCTTCTTACATATCTGCCTTTACACACAGCAGGATAAAGCTTGAGATGTTGACGGTGAAGGACCCTGAGAGGTTTTGTTGTACAGCTGCTGCATGTCTCAAAGAAATGCAAAGAGTTTATATGGATAAAGAAATGCATCGGTACAGCATCCAGCAGCAGTGTTACTCAACAGAGGATTTCACAGTTGTAAACATTCCAGATGTTTCCCAGTTTATTTCCTGTTGCAGTGTGACATCAGCTCAAAGGAAGTAAGCAACGACCCAAGCTGTTGCCTAGCAACGCAATTCCCTTGAAATGGTCTATCGCAATTACTGTACTCGTAACTTCATTTTCGTTACTCGGCTCAACTCCATCAAATGTGCCTTTAAACAACTCAAAATCATTCTCGCGTCATATTCTGTATTTAATACATAATAGAAATAGAAAATTAGGCATTTCCATCCACCTGTTTTTACCAAAATCTTGGTGGTAACACCAGAGAGTTGAACGAAAAGTTTGTTTATTGATAAAAACTAAATGTGACAAAATGCAATGGAAACAAACTTAGTGAATAAATCAAGAAGTAGTCTACTTTTGAGCCGCATGACCGGGGAGGACCGATCAACTGTCTCGCACAGTTGAAGCAGAGATACGAGTCGATTCAGTGACTTTTTTCTCACTGCGCCTGCGCAAAGAGGCAAACAGATTAGAGCGTTTAAAAGGGCCATGGCGACACTAAAGGTCCACGTTGGTCGAGTTGTGGTGCCAGCATGCGTGCCCGTTTGATGTCTCCTCCTCCTCCTCCTCCTCTAACGACCGATATGAACTAGAGAAGCCTTGGCAGAACTATTGTGAACCGTACTGGTGTAGCGTTACAGACCTCCGCTAACAAACAAACTTCTACCTGCCTCAAAGCTTTCAACAATAGACAATTGTCAACAGACAGAACTGTTTGCACAGGCCGACGAGCCGTTTTATTTTCTATTTTACACGTACAGTGTGAGCACATACATCATGAGCTCTGGCTTTACATCGCAGACGTTTTACTCCTACAGTATTAGTGCGGCAGCTAAGATGAAATATGCATAACATTTGTGCATTTTGCGATAAAAGCAACAAATCTGGCACAGACGTAGGTTAATATGTTATGAAAAGATGTAGATATCAGGGCGCTGCAGATTTGGCCCCTGACGGCCGTGGCAGCCATATTTCAAAATGGCCGCCAAATAGGCGCTAAATATTCAAAATGTTGCAGAAAACTGATTTTATGACTTTTTTTGCCGTACTTTTTAAAAACTTTTAACCTGAGAAAAACGCGAAAACCAAATTAAGGTAGCATGGTCACTTCAGGGTCAAACTTCACCCTCTTGCCTTCATGATAGAATGACAACCACCCACCCATGACATGAATACACCTATAGAACGATAAGATCTTCAGCTTTCCGTTGGTGCATTTATCTTTAGCAGTAGAATTGACAGAGATATCGTTGGATAAAGTTCAGGATTGATATATGAGTTGGAATTAAACAACGACATTCCTAGAATCGCACAATGTATTCCCAGATTAATACGCACTGGAGTCTGTCAACTGAATGCAGAAGGACCAAACTGATATCAACCTTCTCACTTCCGGTACGACAGCAAATAAAGTGTTACAAAGAGGACAAGCGCTGTAGAGAGAGGCGACCTTGAGAATCTGAAGGGAGATTTGTCTCAGTCTGCCTCTGACTCAGAGATATAAACGAATATGAATCTCAAATTGTAATCTCTTGCAGTATATTACTGAGCTGTAACGCATGGCTAAGCAATACATTACTGCCTAACAGTGGCTTCAAATTCCCAAAAGTTCCTTCTCCACTGCAGATGTTCACTTCAGTGAGCCGGGAGGAAATTTGTGGATTTGGAGGCGCTTTAACAAAATCTAGGAATGTACCTTCAAACACATACTGTACATGCATAGTGAACACATTCCTTCTCTGAGTTCTGCAGGGACCAAATACATTTGTTAAATGTACTTTTTGAATGCAATATTAGTGCACAGAAATCTTCTTTCCTCCTCCTCTCTGACGCAGCTGCATTTAGAAGTGAAAACATTAAAATAGTCACTGCTCACCTTGAATCTCTTTTGTGAGTCAAACCAGCGGAATTTGCAACAGAGAGAGAAGAAGCATTGGAAATATCATCATGCAGGCACCGTCTTTCAGATTATACATATACAGTATGTATGTGTGATGTATTATTTATTATACATCAAGCTACTAGTGTATAGTGTATAAATTAGTTGAAATCAGCTGCAACATTAAAGTGATGAACACATCAATGCATCAATAATTATAATCAGTACTATAAAATATATCATCATTCTGCATAATGAATAATTTTACTTTTGGTAGTTTAAGTATATTTTGATGCTAACACTTTTGAAATTTTACTTCAGTAACATTTTGATTGTAGGGCTTTACTTAAGTAAAATATGTGAGTGCATCCTCCACCGATGTATATTACTAACATCTCATACTGCAGAATGTTCAGCTTCTTTCTTTCTGCAGCTAGAGGCCTTGAGGTGTTGTTTTCAGTCACCTATGTGCGATGTGTGAAGCATTATGAAGAGCCGTCTCTCTATTCAGTCAAATGGCACATAATGCTCCGGTCCTCCCTCCTGCCGGGTATCTGACGCACATCTTTCTCGTCGTACCTGTTGCCAATTTGCACATCAGTACAGTGCGTTCCCTTCAAGAACACTGACACATATCTGCCATCATTGCCCCAGAGCAGGCCGTGTTTTCTTCTTCTTCTCACTCTGTGGCGACCTAATGAGCCAGCTGCATCGCAACACCTCCCTGCAGCAGCAGCATTATAAACATAATGTGATCCTGAGAGCCGGGCCGGAAGGGAAACAGTGAGCGCTTAACCAGCATCCAAGGATCAGCATCCATGAAGCCTCACGGTCCAACCTGCAGGCAGAGAGGATGATCACACTGATGATGCTTTAACACAGGGGTCACCCAGGGGTCCGTGACACTCCTTGTAATGCATCCTTTAAAAGAGCATATCTACAGATGGAGACCATTTGTGGCATTAAAACAAGCATATTGTGTCCATTACTGCGACCCACGTTAGCTTTGGGCCAACAGAAACTCTGATAAGATTGTGACACACAGCATTAAGTTAATTATTTTAAAGTTATTTGCTCTCCCGCTTGATGCACACAAAGGGAGGCACACATCTGTATTAACAGGGTGGTCTAACAGCACTCTAAGCACAATAACAAAAATATCTACTTTAATGCTATTATAGAAAGTTAATTAAGTCGTTACAAAAAAAGATCATATTTTGTATCTGCATTCACTTGGCGAGAAGTCATCACTTTATTTATGTTTATAAAACTGACTTAGAGTTATATTAATTAAAGAAAGTTGATTTAATAAAAAAAGACTAACTCATTTAATACACTGAATCATTTTATTCAAATTAAGGTTTTTGGTTCAAGGATCATTTTTTTTAGGGTGATGATGTCGGGGGGGGGCTTCAAAGAAAATAGGTTGGGAACCACTGATTTATAATTCTTTTCAATAATTCTTTTCATTACAGTATTTACAAAGAATTATGGTCTTTTAAAATAATTAAACACAACACTATCACTTCAACACTTAAAGGGACTATTTGTAACTTTCAGAATTGCTTCTTAACAGCGACACCTGTGGCCGTGAAATCAACGAAAGTCAGCGTCGGGCTCGCGCTTGCTCGCTCTAAATATACCTGAACGAGCATCGCTCAAAACAGTGAGGCGACACACGTCAGCTAAAACCACATTATCACTTTATATTTCAGCTGCTTGGCAGTAATGTTAGCCAGACGAAGGTCTCTCCATGAACATGATTTAGATCTGATCTTAGTGTTGGCTTTTCCTGCCTAAGTGCAGGCTGAAGCAGCGGGGCTCTTTAGCGTGTCTCCCTGCTCTCTCCGCCCGCAGACGGAGAGAGCAGAGGAGACACCTGCACCCGGTCGGTAACGAGAGGGTAACGTAACTCTCGTAACTCTTCAGAAGACACGGAAAACCTCTGTTGGTCTGGAGGAGCTGCAGCATTTATTTCTGCACAAACGTCTCCTGTACATTCACTAGATATTCTCAGAGCTAAACTAACTCTTCTGCAACTGACCAAGCTTTAAGTTTACGAGGACTGTGATTCATGATTATAAGAACACTGTTTATGAACATGTCATGAATATGACCTTTCCTTTAGAACATTTCAACAAATTTAATTAAAAAAACAACATCTTCAGTTAAGTCTTTCAGCTTTGCAATTTACTGAGTTTTTTATTTTCCGACTCCGACTACCTTTGCACTTTGCACTTCCGCTAGCGCACGACCTGATTAAAACGCCCAGCATCCGTTCTCTCACACGGTCTCTCACTTCCTTTGAAGCAGCGTCACAAAGGACAGACACTGCAGAGAGAAGTGACCTTGAGAGTGCAGGAGATTCGTCTCTGCCTCTGAATCAGACACACACACATAAACGTGTGGGAATTCTTTGTGCAACAATATCTGTGAGGCTGCTGCACAATACGCCGAAGCATGGGTGTCTGTGTGGGGCTTTGTACGTGCATAAGAATGAATGACGGACGTTCAGTCATGATATTGATAGTGTATATTGTCATAATAAACATGTTGGGGGATCTCTTTAAGCAACCCGATCTCTTGGGAAGGCGTTTAAATGACATTACAATTTCAACACGTTCTCGACTCGTCACATACTGACGCTTCGTCAGACCCCTCTCCGTCATTATTCGCTCACAGTAAACACGTGGTTAACGTTGTGCACCTTAGGTTCAGGAACCAAAACCACTATAGTTAAGTTTAGGAAAAAACAACATGGTTGGGTTTAAAATGACTATGTTTTTACAGTGAAAATGGGACTTGACGTTGTGAACACGAGTCATTAACGATCAGCTGATTGTAACATGAAAGTGAAACTTAACACACGGGACATGAACAGCGGTCTCCTGGATGAAAACCTTGTGTTTGTTGGACCCATCCACCTCCACTCCCACCCGCCATGTGTGTCTCTTTCACTCTTTAATCTACGTCACCACAGCACTTTCTCTGAGCGTTTACTGTTGCTACGGATGGGTTTACATTGTAGTTAATGGAAAGCCTGGTGTGTCTCATACCGGTACTTTGTGCGGCGGCATTGAACGCTAACGGCTGTGTCAAAGCGATGGTATTTGACGTCCTGGGAATGAGAACGGGCCGGTCATTTGTACATCCCGCAACAAAACTATGGTAACGTCCACAGTTTAGGCAACAAAACCACTCACTTAGGTTTCGGAAAAACATCATGGTTGGGCTTGTGCTGTTTTCCTTTTCCGGTTTAACGCCACCAATTCCTTTAACGCATTAACGCAACTTGCGATTTTTAGGTTGTAGCGACTCATTTGAAACTACAAAACCTAATGAATCCATTGCAACCAACCATGTCATACTAGCTTGTTGTGAAGGAGGTTAAATAACGCTCCAAACTTTTGCTAAATTTTTGCGAGGAAAAACTGTCTTGGCCATTTTCAAAGGGGTCCCTTGACCTCTGACCTCCAGATATGTGAATGAAATCACATATCTGATGATGATTTGAGCATATTGTTTAATGCTAAATGCAGTACCTGTGAGGGTTGCTGCACAATATCTGTCATTGTTTTGTGTTGATAATTGATTTCCAATAATAAATACATACATACATTTGCATTAAGCAGCATATTTGTCCACTCCCATGTTGATAAGAGTATTAAATACTTGATAAATCTCCCTTTAAGGTACACTTTGAACAGATAAGGGCTTATAATAAGTATACGTAAATTTAGTAAAATACGTACAGAAACAACAAAACATTACAGTACAGAAAACACGTCACGGATGCGTTTACATTGCAGTCAGTACAGACTACATGGCGTACAAATGAGATGCGTCCTTATTGCACGATAAATGCCTTTTATAAATGTCATTCCCCTTTTCATGCAACCAGGCTGCTTTAAGTCTGTCTGCATGACCAGGTTCGGAAGGGTTTGGAGGAGAGTTGTAGTAGTTTTAATGGGAAGGAAAGTAGAATAACTCCTGATAAACTATTCTGTAAATGTCACCGTGAACAAACACAGTGCCGTGAGCACAGATGCCTAAAATAAAACTAATTCAGTCATGAAAAGGTGCAGGTCAATTGCGGGTCAACGACTAGTAGACTGTAATCAGTGATTGAGTGTGAATCTCAGGAACGAGGTGAAGACACTCGCTCTCATCAGTGGGTGTACACGTGTGTGTAATTACCTCCCTGCTTCTCCAGAGCGACTGCTTTCAGGCTCCTCTGAGTCAGGGCGCCGCTCACCTGACGGGAAGGAGACGAGAAGTAATTCAACAAGGGATTAATGAGCTCTAATCTCTCTGAAGAAGCAATTTTATCTCATAAAAAACACTTTCAAAACATGGAATACTAAAGGAGCAGCAGATATTATCATTCTTTTGTTGGTGTATTCAGCTACCTCCGTCTTGTGCCACTTTTCACCTTATTTAACATGCAATCGCAGCAACTTAAACCACCTCTGTGTTGTTGTATTTAGACGTGCTTCTCTCATCTGTTGAGGGAAAGTCCTTTAAGGTCACGAACTAAAACATTGACACCCTGGTGTTTTCTCTTGCTTCAGGCGTGCCTATTGATGCCATCAGATTTGTGCTCGCAGGTGTCTAATCCAGCTGCATTCAGGTTAACTCGTCCCGTGAGAGGTAGTGACAGAACTGAGCTTGTCTGTCAGTCTGCACACAAAACTTTATTTAGTTTTGAAGACGGCGGACTGACGGGAGAGCTGACAGATACGTTGGTAAACTGTGAGAAAAACTAAGCTAATTATCAACATGAGATAATGATAGTGATGGATGTCTGAGTGAAAACAGAGCAGTATAAATGTCTGGCAGCTTATTTTTTTGCACACACTGTTCTACTCTCTGCTCTGTGTTTACTATTCATCACTGGGCTCCTGTTACTGAACTGTGAGCTGAACGGGTCGCTGTGACCCGCTGAGGACAGTGAAGAGGAGACACATCAGAGCTGTCATGATCAGATCTGAATCTCACATTTCATTATCCCTGTTGTTGCACACAAAGACTAAAAACAAATGTTTTTTTGCATTCGGTCTGAGCAAGAGACGTAGCATATCGAGCAACTGTTATTAAAAGTTACGTGGTAAAATAACAATGACTGTACAGAGTGCTGCAGGACGAGTCCTAAAACCCAGAAATGAGTTTTAGCATTTTAGCACATTTGGTTCCCTCGTCTGGAAGTCAGTGAGTATTTAGTTAGATGCCTAAAATAAGTGTTTCTATTGCCTCCACACGGCTCTCAACATGCGCTAACAGTGCTAGCAATGCAAACAACGGCAACACACTGACAGAGCTGACAGGGTTAACCTAACTGAAGGGCGAGCGCTACGCTTCCGTAACGACGCCATCGGT
>CAKALG010025145.1:0-11366 GCA_916700815.1 Helicolenus hilgendorfi
TTATGTTACTATGGCTACTAGAGGTCGTCGCCCAACAATAAACGTAAATATGGGTCGTAGAACGCTGCCTGTTCAAACGAACTATGGGGTGGTGTTTTGGGGGACAGTGTGGATCATACAACCCAGTGAGTCAACTCAGACTGTTTAGTAAAATATTATAATTATTATCATAATAATAAAGAGTGAGGATTACCTTGGAGGAGGAGAGGACGATGCTTCTGACCAGCTGAGGTTGTGTGAAGACCTGAATCTCCTCAATGACATGAGCACCCCGATCCAACAAAACCACTTTGTGGAGGAATCCAGACTCTGGACATCACAGAGAGATGATGAACACTTTTAAATACAGAATATGAATTTCCACGTGACAGCATCAAAATAAATGAAGTTTAGTACGCCGTCTCACCTGTTAGAAGGAAGAGGACAGTATACTGTTTGCCATCGGCGGCCTGCGTCCTCATCGCAGTCACGTGACTGTACTGCTGTCCTGAAGAAACAACGATGGGACTGCCTTCGACGCTGCCGCTGGTCAGGAAACTCTTCTTCACCTGCGCTAATTCAGAATCTGTAGCGCCGTCCAGTCCACACTGTCAGGAGAGTCACACAGTAACATCTACAGTTAAATCAGTATTTTCAATAAAACAGAGCTCAAATTAGTGAGAACAGAACTGGGCCCAGAATCGACCCCTGAGGGACGCTGTTTCCCTTCCTTGCATAGTAAACGTTTTTAAAGTTATTTTTTTAACACTTTACTTTATCTGATCCGTGGTGTGAGGCTGTACATCACATATATTTGGGATTTTATGTAAAAAATAATGTGTTTTAGTGATATTTTAGTGTGAAATCAGTCATTTAAGAATGTAAAAGGTTCCAGTATTTTATGTGAATGTGTCACCTCAGTGTTAAAGACCACCCCTGGTGTAAACATGTTGTTTATGTCGGGTTGCAGTCTTAATTTTGATGTGGATTTAGCTGAAAACTGGATCTGTCAAAGTTAACGCAATAATAACGTGTTAACACAAATTCGTTTTAACGCCACTAATTTCTTTAACTCATTAACGCAACTAATATTTTGGAGGTTGTAGCTTAGTTTTAAAATTAAAGTTAAAGTTAGAAACTGGTATATTAAACTTGAGAATCTAAGGCAAAATGGTTTTGTGTTTGGATTTATGTGACAGTGACCTCCTCACCTTCCCCAGGTAGGAGAGTTTTCCCACTATTGGACTCCACTGGTGGGTCTGCATGTCAAAGGTCCGGTAGCTCCCGGTGAACGCCGCCCTGACATCCTGCAACGTAAAGACACACACGGCCGATTCTGGACACGAAGACCTGAACCAGACCACAGATAATACTCATGTTATTACCAAGAGGACTGCTGATCTCCGATTTGTCCTAAAAAAATATATAATAGAGGGTCTTTATGGCTCCAAGCTATAGACCAGACCAGCATGGCATCATGGCTCCAAGCTATAGACCAGACCAGCATGGCTTTATGGCTCCAAGCTATAGACCATCAGATTACATTGAAGTCTATGAGATCTTCTGTTTTCTTTCCCCCAAAAGGGGGCGTGGCCTTGACTTTTAGTGAAGTACCGGTATGTGCTATTTGTCTGATGTGTGATTGGCTTTAGGTTTTAACCAGATGGGGGTTTGGCTTCGTACCACTGAGAGGTAAAGACGCCGTAGAACAGCGTGTCGGAGGCGTTGCCGCCCTCTCCTGGCGTAAGGGTGAACACGTCCTGGAGAATGTTGAAAGGAAGCTGTTTAGGGAAATGACAGAGCAGAGGAGCTTTGGCAAAGGACGTCCACTTGTTCTGCAGCGTCCTCTGTCCTCCGACGTCATCCTGGGAACACAGGGACAACAGGTGTTATTACCTTCGATATAGAATATTTTATCACATTCTGTCCACACACTACTGTTGAAAATCATCATCATCTGTGTTCACTGTCACCTTGCAGACTTGAGCCACTCGGGCGATTCGTAAATCGTCTACGAAGCTGAACTCTGTCCCGATTTCGCTGAAGAAGAAGTAGAGTTTCCTGTCTGACGGGTCCGACGCCGAGCTGACAAATGTGGGCTCTGAAATACAGGAAGTGATGATAGAGGAGGAAATGTGCCTTGTGGTCTGAATGAGGAGATCTGAGAGCTGAGATGTGACGACCAGCTTCAGTAACTTAACATGTAGCTATAAAGAAAGTGAGTGTAAAGTACAGAGTTTGTAGATAATGGAGTCAAACATGAGAGGGACTTCTTGACATTTAGAGGGATTTTTATTTGACACAAAGAGGAAATGAATCATTGGGGACAGAAAGTAGGAAGTTTGTCTGTTGTTTCTTTTTGAAACCTCACTGCGCTGTGGTCTGGTTGAAAGTATGTGAGGTGATTCAGATGTATATGAAATATGTTTGTAAGGTTTTGAATATCAGCATTTTAGAAATGTCAGAGACCAACAGGAGAATTATAGACTTTTGTCCAAAGCAACGTACATCTGGGAATTCATCAATTTGTTATTTGTACATTTACTCAAGTAATGTACTAAAGTACAATCTTAAGGTACTTGTGCTTAACTTGAGTGTTTCTACTTCTTCCAAAACTGCATGTGATTTTCATAAAGTGTGCATGTCTGTAAAGGGGAGACTCGTGGGTACCCATAGAACCCATTTTCATTCACTGATCTGGAGGTCAGAGGTCAAGGGACCCCTTTGAAAATGTCAGTGACAGTTTTTCCACGCCAAGATTTAGTGTAAGTTTGGAGCGTTATTTAACCTCCTTCATGACAAGTTAATATGACATGGTTGGTGCGGATGGATTCATTAGGTTTTCTAGTTTCATATGATACCAGTATCTCCTCTTTAAACAGTATACTCCTGTCCCCAGAGTGAGAAAGAAGTCAGCAGGCCAAAGGGCCTTTTCTTATCGAGCCCCATTCCTCTGGAATAACCTCCCTATGGACATCAGACAGTCTGATTCTGTGGAGGCTTTTAAATCCAAACTCAAAACCCATCTTTTTGTTTTAGATTTTCTAGTTTCATATGATGTCAGTATCTTCACTCTAGCTTTAAAACTGAGCCGCTACAAACTAGAAATTGCAAGTTGCGTTTATGCATTAAAGAAATTAGTGGCGTTAAAACATTTTTGCGTTAACGCGTTATTATCGCGTTAACTTTGACAGCACTAATTGGCAACAGGGAAAAGTGATTTGGTGTAAGGCCGTCAGGTGAAATTTGGACGGTTTCTCTCCGTGTGTGAACTTTTATTCTGGGAGTTAAGCCAGCAGCACTGCCAGGGTCGATGCCTTGCTTTATACTTCCAGTTTCTGCAGCAATGTTTCTCTGTCTGCCACCTTTAGTCCTTCTTCCTCTTTGTGACTAACCACAACACTTTGTTCTCATTCTGGTTATTTCTGCTTATTCAGACTGACCAGAAACACAAAGGATTCTGGGAAAGTGAATCACACAAGAAGCTGGATTGATGGCTTAAACAATCAATAACTTTCTGTGGACTGCCTAATGAATTCTCTGATGAATGACCACTTACCCTCCAGTAAACTGAACGACGTGTCCTGGCTGACGTCTTGGCGGCCATCTTTGCTGAAGTGTCTCGAAATCTGTGGTTTGACTCCTCTGAAGTCGGTGGTTGTGGCGGTGAAGAGCTCGCCGTCTGCACGACAGTAAACACAACATGATGACATGGTGCTTTAACTAAAACTTTTGTTTGGTTACATAAAGCACCATTATTCTGGCTTGTTCAGTGTTTTTTATCATTAATAAACTTGTGATCATCATGTGATGAGAGGGCGGGCGGACTAACCGACGGTGATGGCGGTGTTCCTCTGGACGGGGCTGAACGGACAGCGAGCTTTAGCTTTAGCATCGTCATGTCGGACCATCGAGAAGCTTTCTGCGTCCTGAAGAAGACGAAACAACAAACTAACATCTCATTTTATTTCAAAGTTTGTCAATCAATTATATCAGCAATAATAAACTGTTAACAGCAACAAAAATACATATAGGTGTTAATCAATGGTGGAAATGTATTCAGATCCTTTACTGCAGTAAAAGTACCAATACAGTAGTGTGAAAATGCTCCACTACAAGTAAAAGTTGTTACTATGGAGGACATACGCTGCCCAAATCATAGATGAATAGATAAATAAATGACTCAATAAATAAATGTCATTAAATGCAGCAAAATAATATTAAAATTAAATGTAGCCACTAATTAATTGATGAAATGTGACATAAATTTATATTTCTGTTTCAATTTGTTTCTTAATTTATTTATCTTTGAATTAATTCCCTTATTTATTAACTTCTCTGTTTAATTTTACCTTTAATTTATTTATGTATTTATTTTCGTTAATTCATTATAAATTTATTTATTTATTTTGGCATTTATTTTTTTCTGTATTCTTTTCTTTCCAATGGCAGCATGACCATCGGACACAATATAATAAATAAAGAGTGAAATGCAAAGGGAAAATCGTGCATAAATAAATAAATAAATAAATAAATAAATGCATAAATAAGTAGATACATTTAAAAAAAAAAAAATGCAGAAAATAAGAAATAAAAAAATAAATGCAAAAAATAAATAAATAAAAGGGAAAATTAAATAAATAATGGAATTTATACAAAGATACATAAAGAGCCAAATTAAAACAAAAATCTCAATTTCTGTCACATCTTATCAATTAATTAATGACTGCATTTATTTTTTATATTATTTTTGCTAAATTTAATGACATATTTTTTAATTTATTCATTTATTTTTGATATTGGCAGGTTCCGTCCTCCTTATTTCTTCATTCAAAATCCTGTTTAAGTAAAAACACAAATGTATTATCAGCAAAATGTACTTGAAGTATCAAAGTAAAAGTTCTTGTTTTGCCCGTGTGACTGATATATTATTATACAGGACATTATTAAATATTTAATAAAGATGTATTGATGCATAATTAGCATTTCACTGTTAGTGTAGAGCTAGTTTGAACTACTTTATATATATAGTATATAGCATGTAAGGGATAATACCCTTCGAGGTGTCCATTATCTGGAGGTTGCCTCTGTGAAGTCCATTAATTCCTGATAATGGACCCCTCAAAGGGTATTATCCCTCTTATAACACGGTCACTTGCCAAAGAAAAGAAAAATTAAGACATCAGTAAAAAGTTGAATATTTCCCTCTGAGATGTAGTGGAGTAGAAGTATAAAGATGCAGAAAATGGAAATACTCAAGTTAAGTACAAGTACATCAAAATTGTAGCCTACTTAAGTACAGTACTTGAGTAAATGTACTTTTCCACCCCTGGTGTTAATCAGCCAGAATTATACATTATAAAGAAATTGACGTACGATGACGGCATCATGGGGGCTGTAGGCGTAGCTGCCACACGCGTAGAGGTGGGTGGAGTTTATCAGCTGCAAAACACTCACAAAGTTTGGACAGTCGACCTGCAAACAAACAGACAGACAGACAGACAGACAGACAGACAGACAGACAGACAGGTGAAGACAACTGTGTGGCAGTTTTTTGTTGTAAAATTATGTATTAACTAGGGCTGTCAAAGTTAGCGCGATAATAACAAGTTAACGCAAATTTGTTTTAACGGCACTCATTTCTTTTACGCATTAACACAATTGATATTTCGGAGGTTGTAGCTAGAGTGAGGACACTGGTATCATATGAAACTAGAAAACCTGATGAATCTAAGGCAAAAAGATGGGTTTTGAGTTTGGATTTAAAGGCCTCCACAGAATCAGACCGTCTGGTGTTTATAGGGAGGTTATTCCAGAGGAACGGGGCCTGATAAGAAAAGGCTTTTTTCCTTCTAGGGAGATAAATTTACAGTATGGTTTAAGGAGAAGATACTGGTATCATATGAAACTAGAAAACCTAATAATCCATTGGTACCAACCATGTCCTACTAGCTTTTCATGAAGGAGGTTAAATAACTCTCCAAACTTAAGCTAAAGTTTGGCGAGGAAAAACTGTCCATTTTCAAAATGACCTCTGACCTCCAGATACGTGAATGAAAATGGGTTCTATGGGTACCCACGAGTCTCAGCAGGGCAGGTTGTTCACGCAGCACAACTGCTCACGTCGTCATTTGAAGCACAGTGAGATCTTTTGGCTCATAACAACAACAACATTTAGCTTAGCATGATGAAAACATTCCCACCAGACGATCTGAAACTCATTTAATAAATCAATGAGGATGGAGGTGTGTTCATAATTACCGTTGCATTCTTCCCTTTATTTTGACAGTTGTTTATTTCACTCTCGGATGGACACCACTCCACCTGGACGAGAGACAGACAGACAGATTTAGCAGAGGACATTACATCTACATAACTCAGTCTAAATCAAAGCATCATGGGAGTTTAAGTAGATCGACTCTATCTCACCTTCTTCTTCAGTTTGATGACATCACTCTGACTGACGTCCAATGAGAGGACGGCGTCCCGCGCCCCTACGTACAGGGTGGATCCATTGTCGCTTAGCAACAGCGTGGTTGTGTTGTGGACGTCGGGGAGGCTGAAGAAGACCAGAGGTCTGTCTGCAGAGTCTGGACACAAACACAACAGTTAAAAATAAATGTAGCCGTTAATTAAATACCATTAAATGTTAATGCTGTAACTGTTAATGACAAATGAAGACTTGAACCACTTTAGCACTGAGATCTAATTAAAGTGAGTCAGTGGTCTGAAGAACCCCCAGCCTTCCCATAATGCACCGTGTGTGGAAAAAGGAGGTTATTCATGCTGTGTGGTTCTTCTCACCTCTGAGTTTACATCAGTGCCTTGGTTATAAGTATAAACCAGACTATAACTAGAGGTGAGAGAGCAGAGAGATAAATAACAACACCAACAACACATCGCCTGCTTCAGCAGTCAGCTGACTGGCACCACTTCCTGTTTCTGAGGCTGAGGCCGACTAAGTGGGTTCAGGTTTTGAGAGGATGTGGTTCAGAGCTGCAGAGAAATTCGTCGTCTGTTTCTGATCACAGACCCTGAGATAAGAGTTTAAAATAGGAACAATAGAAATATACGACGTCTCACAGCAGACAGTTTCATCTTGTTCACACGATCTGCAGAGGATTCTGTTTACGAGACTTTTGGGTTACAACCCATTTCTTTGTTTTTACATTTTACATGAATTTACTTGCTTTTGTCCAAAGCGACGTCCACATGAGGGTCAATCCAGCCTCAGTAGGGCTGTGTGATATGGAGATTTGTTTTGAGTTTTTGATCAAATACCTCGCTATCAATATTGCGACGATATTGTATGGTTGACTATTGGTGCTTTCACAAAACAGTTATACAATGAGATTTTTCATAAATAATCATTAGTAATGTGGATATAATGACAAAGTGGATAAAGGCAAACAATAGAACAGCTAGAACAATCTGGTAGGTTCAGGAAATGACATCATTTTACTGTGGTGCAGCCTTTAAAACCGGGAAAATACAACACTTATGCCATTTTACAATATCTAGTCTCATATCACAATATCAATACAGTATTGATATTGCCCGGCTCTACGTTCATAAACTCGGAAAAAAAAAAGTTGGTGTTATCCACTGTCTCATCTAGAAAACATTTTAGGCCAGGATAAAAATGTAAATTTTTCCTTTGGTTCATCACAATTTACTCAGGAATAGTAACAGTCACAATGTCACTCTGTTATGTTCTCTGAGGTGTTACCTATCCATAGAGACCAAGATCATGCATATAGACCTGGTAGTTGTGGAGCTATTCTTGATTTATTTTGGGTACGTCTGTCTAGGCGAACCACACCTTCCAGCACCCTAGGGGCTTAAGAGGTTCATCAATTAGTCCATTCTAGGCAGCGGGTCACAATTGCTTTTGCACATTAATTATAGAAACTTGGAAAAAAAGTTTGGAAATTTGTGTTTGGTGGATTGTCAAAGTTAACGCGTTAACGCAAATTTGTGTTAATGCCACTAATTTCGCAACTTGTGATTTTTAGGTTGTAGCGGTTCAGTTTTAATGCTAGAGTGAAGATACTGGTATCATATGAAACTAGAAAAACCTAATGAATCCATTGATACCAACCATGACATACTAGCTTGTCATGAAGGAGGTTAATAACTTACACTAAAGTTTGTCCAGGAAAAACTGTCACAGCCATTTTCAAAGGGGTCCCTTGACCTCTGACCTCCAGATATGTGAATGAAAATGGGTTCTATGGGTACCCACGAGTCTCCCCTTTACAGACATGCCCACTTTATGATAATCACATGCAGTTTGGTGCAAGTCATAGTCAAGTCAGTACACTGACACACTGACAGCTGTTGTTGCCTGTTGAGCTGCAGTTTGCCATGTTGTGATTTGAGCATGTTTTATGCTAAATGCAGTACCTGTGAGGGTTTCTGGACAATATCTGTCATTGTTTTGTGTTGTTAATTGATTTGCAAAAATAAATATATACATACATTTGCATAAAGCAGCATATTTGTCCACTCCCATGTTGATAAGAGTATTAAATACTTGACAAATCTCCCTTTAAGGTACATTTTGAACAGTTAAAAATTGGGAGATTAATCACGTTTAAATATTTTATTCAATTGACGGCCCTAATAATGTTTTAATGTGGTGACTATGTTACACTGTTATTAAAGTGTCAAGATTTAAGACCAAAATATTAATTTATTTAACATAATTTAACAAAATAATCATTCGAGCATTCGTCAGATGGACAAAAACTGAGCAACTTTTATGAAGTCCGGGTCCAATCAAAGCTCTGATCACATCTGAGTATCTGTATTTTCCTCTCTGAGATAATGCATCTGTAACAGGAAACGTGTTGCATCACATCAGAGCTGTTAGTTCTAGTCACATGATGTCAACACCTCATCATGTCTGTACATTAATGTATGTTATTTATATTTATTTAACATTGATGCTAGATGTCAGGGTGCAAAAATCTAAAATTAAATGTTGACTATACTCAGAATGATGTTGCAGATATCTCTAACTGGAGTTGTGGATAGTCTAAATGTAATTACAGATGTCTAGAATTAGAGTTCTGACTAGGTGAAATGACATTGATGTTGCAAGTCAGCAAAAGCTTCTGCTAACACTGTTCAGATGCTTTGTTGGGCCGATATCCAATGAGAAGCCTTGATGAGCAACGTCAGGACAACAACTCTGACTAGTCATAATGAGGTTAAAGATATCTGTAACTGTTATTTAGGATAGTCAGAACTGAATTACAGATATCTCATACTGTCATTTTGACTAGTCACAATGCAGTTGTAGACATCTCTGTTAATTCAGGAAAGTCAAGCTTACCGGTAGCTATTAAATGTTAAAACGGCTTGCCATTTGTTTCCGTATGTGTTTTACTTAGTTTCTTTACTTATTTTAAGCCCCACCATGATGTTTTCCCTTACCTTAACTAAGTGGTTTTCTTGCCTAAACCTAACTGTGGGCGTTTGTGTGGCGTACAAATGACATGTGAAAACACTCAAATGCGTCCTCATGACACGTGTAATGTCCCTGTAATGTCATGGTATCTATACGCCTTCCTGTAAAACCGGGTTGAATAAAAACATAAATTCACTTGTTCCAGCTCATCAAATGTGAATATTCTCCATTCTTTCTCATAACAAACTGAATATATTTGGATTTTGGGCAAAACAAAACATCTAAAGACGTCACATTGAACTCTGGGAAACTATTTTCAGACATTTTATGGACGAAGCGATTCTCGATAATGCCCTAAAAACATTTGTAACATCTGTTTTGAGAAGTGCTATATAAATAAATGTATTATTATTATTATTATTCATAAAAGCACAGACTAAAACATTTAATCAATACCACTATGACAAATATGTTTTAAAGTAAAAAAGAGACAGATTTATGTTGCCAGTGACTCTAATCAGATTATTAGCGATAGGAAATGATTGATGATCGATTAGAAATGTTTGGTGGACTTACTGAGGAGGAAGGAGGTTCGTGGAGGAGGCAGCGAGCTGGTAGAGCTCAGCAGGCCGAGGAAGATGAGGAGGAGGACTGATGGAGCCATGATGGAGGAGCAGCTGATGGACGGATAACGATGAAGATGTGTCGTCGGTGTTGATTCTCCAGCTCTGATCGTACCGACACTTGGCGCTGACAGAGTGAGACTGAAGAAACACTCAGCAGGAATCACCACAGCTTCCTCTTTACTGTGGGCCGAGGTCAGAGGAGGAGGTGGAGGAGGGCTGAAAGCCTCCCTAACAGCACCATTCACCACAAGTCTGCAGTTTGATCTGACATTCAGAGACAGAAGACGGTTTCTCTGAGTGACTGATTTCTTTCTCTGAGACCTTTTATTTCCTGTATTCATCTCGTTTCACATCCCCCATCATTCTGGTGTCATGTTTCTGATCTGAGAGCTGTCACTGAGAGCAGGAGGAAGCTTCTAGTGTGGATATAATGATACTAGGGATGCTCATTTCCAAAATAACCGACCCTCATTAACCGATTCTTAACCGACAAGATGTGTGCCTCGTACCAGCTGCAGGAGCAGAACAGATATTAGTTGATGGTAGCGTTAATTCAGCAGCTCAGCGGACATGCAGCCACTTTCCCAGTAAAAGTCCCCACCGCACATTTAGTTTAGTTTAGCTGAGCAGGTTGTCAGCTGTGTGTCGGCCTGATGTAACTTTAGCAAGCGGTCAACTAAAGTGTGTGAATTTGTGCTACGTGTGAGTTTCCATCAGACCATGTGTTGGTGATGAGTGTGGGGTTGTTGGTGTCGTTATAGCTGTGAACGGAGGAGTAGCAGACAGTGTGTGCAGTTTATTTGTCGGTGAATAACTGCTACGAAACTACAACTCCTCCGCTCCGCTCAAGCGAGCTGGAGACCAGAGCAGACTTCCTGGAACCTGGAGCTCCGGCTCCGCCTCTTAAGGTGGACCAACTTTTCTCCTTAAAGAGACGAGCCGCTCAGCTTTTTAATTAATTATAAATATTTCTTTTAACCGTTTTAACCGATAGCGTTAAAGGGACTGTTTGTTAGATTCAGAATTGCTTGTTAACAGCGACACCTGTGGCCGTTAAGTCAACGAAAGTCAGCGTTGGGCTCACGCTTGCTCACTCTAAATAGACCTAAAAAAGCATCGCTCAAAACAGTGAGGCGACACACGTCAGCTAAAACCACAATATCACTCTATACTTCACCTGCTTGGCAGTAATGTTAGCTGACCAGACGAAGGTCTCTCCATGAATCAATGCTGATCCTAGTGTTGGCTTTTCCTGCTTGAGACTCCCGACCGCGGCCGGAGGGAACAGGGGAGACACCGGCACCCGGTCGGAAACGATAACGTTTCTCTCTGCAGAGCCCCGTCAC
>CAKALG010025155.1:0-15548 GCA_916700815.1 Helicolenus hilgendorfi
AGAGAGCAGAGGAAAGGACTGAAGGGGCACACTGACAACAATAGAAAGACCCAGGGTGAGGGTGGAGGGAGGTATTGGGATGCACCTTCAGCCACAATGAGGAGGAAAATATGGGGACACATGGAGAAAGGACTAAGTGACAAAAAGAGGAACAGTGATGGGGAGTTTTGCCGCAGGCGTCACTGTGAATCTGTCCTCCAGCTGTGACTGCCTTCTACAGACGTGGCCACATGCAGGTACAGAGAGTTCACAAAAGACACCCTGCGTCTACATGTGTTGCCAGGTTCAAAGACGGGATGACAGTCTATCTTATTAAACACGAACATGTTCATATGTACATTGAAAGAGTTATCAATCGATGTAGCCCTTCCTCTTCTTCACAAGTGCAGTAAAGAAACTGACACACGACAATGGATGTTCTGTCCTTGCTAGATGTAGAAATGACTGAGGCCATCCAGTTAGAGAGACGATGAAGACAAGAACGTGTTGCACATGAATTTCTTTGAGTTTGCAAACTTACAGGCAAACGTGGGCCAATATTTCATCACGTGCACTTCTGAATGAGCAACTCACAACTGAACCGGAGTCACATAAGCTCAACACATTTAAAGCAGTACCGAGACAATGGACCTAGAAATGGAAGGGAATCACCGTCTGTTCCAACTTTCATTTTAGTGGGGCGTTTCCTTTTAAACGTTTCTACCACTATAAATAGGAACATTTCTATTATCACATCTACGGTGTGAAGGAGCGTTCCTCCCCGTGCACTGTTTCTGCATTTCCCTAGAAAGACATTCATATTGTTTTTAGTTCATTAGGTATTTTAATGGGATATTTTGCATTTGATTTGAATCTCTTCAGTTAAAGACAGCATACCAATGCGCCAGGTTTATTTTCCCAACGTGATCTCTCTGCAAGCCCTCGGGCAATAAAGATTCTTCATCTGCATTATTTCACTCAGCTGTAATTAACATAGAAGTCATTAAGTGATGTCTTAGTGACGGCTTCATATTCAAAAACTCTTATTCAATATGAAAATAATCTCTATAAACACACATATCTGCATATGAATGCAGTATCTGTAGGCAACAGGAAGTGTTCTGGTTTCCGTTTGTAGTCTGAGTAGTACTGACCAATCATGTTGGAGCAGGCTTTGGGTGGATGCAGGTAAATCGCTTCATGATGATTTATTTATTTTATTAGCTAAAAATGAGCTTGTAAACTGGCTACCAGTCGTAGACGTCGTCTCTCAACCTCAACTCGTCTCACATCTCAAGTTACTGATCAGACTGTGAACAATGAGCAGCACACAGAAGAGGAAGTCTTGGCCCAGATATACACCGTAACCCCAGAAATATAGCCCTTTGCCCCCAGAGGCTTATCATCGTCAGACCGATAGCCGATGGGTTCTGAGATTGATACACTCCAAACTACACAGCACAAACTGTGCAAAACAAATATGTGTTAAGGATACACTTTCAGGTAGTCTACGACTAATAACTCAATTTACTCTCAAGACTATAATATCGACTGTCAACTCGCTTTGTTGCAACCATTATTCAAACAGCAACAAATCACTAACAATATAACAGGTTGTCGATTACATTTTGATAACTCGGCCTTCATTTGGATCAAAATTACACACCTGTAAAGTTTCGAGACTGCATCTTGCAGAGTCGTGACACTATTGTGGTGACAAAAATCGCATCTGAACCGTGGATTAATTGCACAGTTTAACCATCATAAATAAAGCTTTACAGCTGGATGATATCGGCCGATATTCAGTAAACATCTGTGACTGGGAGATCAGCAAACAATATGTTAAAAGAAGCTGAAAGAAAAGGTCAAATGGGAACTTTAGAGTCAGGATATGATTGGATATGACTTTGGGTTTGCTGCTATTCGCGACCCCTTTCACATTAAATATAATAGGACTGACACGATTGCTTCGAAGCTTCGACCATTTCCATGGTAATAGACCTCCAAATCAGTATTTTTTTAAATATATATGTATGTATAAATCCCCAAAATAGCCCATGAATTAAGGAATAATTCCACAACATTATTCATGTTTATCATTAATAATTATTAGTTATTCACAGAAAAACTCAAACAAAAACTGATAGATGTTAAGAGGCATTTTAAAAATGACTTGAAAGGGAACATCGCCTCTTGCCACGCTTTTACAGATGTGACAGGAAAACCTGAGGAGGAAGACGGACAAAGGGATTCCCATCTGCATCACCCATTGGACGTATGTTCTCTAATGCTATATATGGGGTTCTTGTTAAAACCAAATCATATACCTTATAGTGTATATAAGACTAGAATAGACTTCCAATAATCCATGACATGAGTGGACATTCAAAAGCTTTAATCAAAAATGTACTGCAGGTTTTGTTTATTGTTGTAGACGTTACCTCACTTCATTTCACCGTCAGTCGCCTTTTCTCTCCCATTCTTCATTTCCTCACTTCCTCCCTCATGCTTATTGTATTACTTTCTATTTTTCTCACAGTATTTTAAGTATTACTGTTTTTTAATCAATACGAGAGCAATAAGGAGGTCTAAATGTGCAGCATGAGAGTAGGGATGAAAGGACGAGAGGGATGACAAACAAATTAGAAGAAGATGAAAGAGTGAAAAAGAGAATATTGGAAGACGTCCTCTTAGTGCGAGTGGATCTCATTGATTTTGCTGAGCATAGACGACTTTCGGACATCAACAGGTAGAGCTGTAGGACGACGTGAAAATGCATTGACTCTACAGAAACCATACCGTCTGTATACTGTAGGCACATGCAGATAGAAACACATGTTAACATGTTTATGTAGGGAGACAAGGAAACAAACAGCAACAGGGAGACGGTGTCTCTTTATGCACTATGTGCCAATCTCACTTATAGGTCTGTGTGCCGGCTCATTGTCCGCCCTTCCAGGAGACTTGTAAAGATAACAATAGGCCAATTACTGCCTAATTACTACAGATAACTGGTTCAATAAATTCTTCTGGTCCAATTTCACTTTAATTGTCCCAATTAGATTCAATTAGATCCAGCTAGTATAAAGAGGACAGTTAGAATGGATGCTCTGGCACCACCGGGTATATTATGAAGTCCCAACATCCCACATGTAGTTTCAGCACATGCATGAATGCCCATAAAAAAACACATGCACACGGATAGGCGGGCATATACTTTACTCGCATGCACTCTCATCCAATTAAATACCACACAGACACACACATGTATGTGAGCTAATAGCTGGTGAAGAGGCCTGTATGTTTGTGCTTTCATGTGGAGCTCTTGTTGCCCGTGTGCAGTGTTCAGCAGAATAATGGTTTGCACTGTTTAGACACCTCGGGGCCCCGGGAGCTCTGCATAATGAAAATGGAGAGTACGCTTGTACACTAGGCCATCCAGAAGTCAAGCTTCAACCAACCTCATGTTCTCTCCGAACGAGGAAGGATGTGAGGTCAGTAAGTCAGTGTTCTGCCCGTGGTGTTGCTCAGTCAACTACACAACTTTGGAATAGGGCTGTCGAAGTTAACGTGTTAAAAACGCATTAACAAAACTTGCGATATTGATCTTTTGGAGGTTGTAGTGGGCTCATGGCATCATATGAAACTAGAAAACATAATGAATCCATCGGTACCAACCATGTCATACTAGCTTGTGGAGGAGGAGGTTAAATAACGCTCCAAACTTGTCCTGTAACGTGAGCGCTCATTCAACAAAACTACTTGGTTAGGGTTAGGAAAAGGTCATGTTCTGGGTTAAAATAAGTATGTTTGTTACTTAACTTACATAGTTAAAGGAATACTTCACCCACAAACTGATCATTTCAATATCAATTACTCAGCGTGGGTTTTTCTCCCATGCCTCCACGATGAAAGAGGAATCTGAAAACAAAGTAAATCCTTGATGAACTGAAGTAAATGGAGATTTAACAACAGCAAAACTATATCAAAACATCCGTTTACAAACTCCCACACAGCTCGTGCAGTATAATCCACGTCTCATTAGTAGTGGAGGATGTTTTAAATATTAAATAAATATCTCCATTCACCGTGGAGGCATGAAATAAAAACAAAGTTTTCCTCAAGAATTCACGGTAACTCACGGTGAGTAATTCACATCTAAGGAGGTAACATGGCAAAAAAGATGCCAACACTGCTCCAGTTTCCAAAAATAATATGTGCGTGCTAAAAGCAAAGCATGAGCTCGGAGCCTGCTTCAGCCTGCATCACTGCTTCTGAAACGCTTCACTTCAGCACGCAGTGTTGGTGGAGCATGTTCAACAGATTAAGGTGGAGGCAGCACGGCAGCAGCTGCTGTTAGTTAGTTAGTTATAGTTACAATAGTGTTGTGCTACAACATCTTAACTTTCATATGCAGTTACACACTACTGTATGTCTTTAATCTCTTAACCCCCCCCCCTATAAATTCATGTTATGCAGCCAAACTTTGTTCAAACCCATTGAACTGTATTTTAATATACCAAATTTGTAAGTTTAAATTTGGGGGAAATGTGTCTAAAATGATACGGCAGACTTGTAGAATATGTCCATTTGATGGAATAATGCAGCCATAAAAAACATGGTCTTTCTCCACTAAGCTGCAATATACCGTATATATATATATACTGTATGATACTGTCAGAAATAAGATGAATTTAACAACCTTATAAAGCAACTTAAGGGAAAATATGAGGGGAGTTCAAAAGGATAATTACTGAATGAAAAGCAGCAAAGACTTACGTCTATTAATCTTCTATAATAGACTCTTCTTACAATATTTTTTGATTGTTTGTTAATGGTACCAAACTTTATTTAAAATAGAAAGACAGTAGTTTGGTGTAATGTTTGATTCTATTGTTTAAGTATCATTGGTGTTGCTTCATTCATTTTCATTTATTCTATGTGTAAATCCATATCGTATTTATATACAGTGACATATTTAGAGTATGTGTGTATTATATAATAAACATACCCTACTTTTAAATCATTGAATCTCTCTCTCTCTCTTAACTTTCCTCTCTTGTCTCTCTCTCGTCTCGGCCTCTTTCATCTCCCATGTCTCCTTCATGCCTGCTGCCTCAGAGGAAAGTGCTGTTCCGACTTCCTCCTGACACGACAACAGACGGCACCTTGGCTCGGCGTGCCGACGGTGATAAACTGGGATGGCTAATTAAAAGGCTCTCTGATAGCTCTCCTCTGCCTTTTTAATTTCCCCTTCCTCAACTACCACTGCCGTTTATACCTCTCTCTCTCCCTCACTCACCGCTAGTCTATTGTCTGTCCGTCTCTCACACACATTCACATTTACACACACAAATTTCTCTGTTTCTCTCTCGATAAAAACAGAGTAAACAACATGGAAACAAACACAAACATGACGACTATTCAAACAGGCAGACCAAAGAGAGACAACGGGGTTTTGTGTTACGAGAGTGGTTCAATGTGACGGTGAGGAAATTGACAGAAAAAGACAAGCGAGGTGATTTGTGTGTGTGCAAAGTGTGCGTCTTCCGGAGAGACGGAGGATGTAGTGAAAGAGCAAAGCGTTAATAATATGCCTTGTTTGACGACCGAGGGTTGTGTTTGTTTTGGCTGACATTCACTTTGTGAGCTCATCTAATGCTCCAACATGTCCAGGAGATTAGGACACATTCAAAGGTCTCCGTGTGAGAGAGAGACAGAGAGCGAGAAAGAGAGAGACAAAGGGAAGATGAAAGGCGAAAGAGGCAGAAATTGGGCGAAAGTGGAATGGGAGCGAGTGGGAGTGGAGGATAGAGACTGAGAGAGAGAGAGACTGTTCTCCACGGGGGTGAAAACAGGGAAGTGAAACAGATAATTACGGAAGTATGAGAGACTCCTTTCCTTCCGCGGTGAACTTCATTTCACCTCTTTTTCAGCTGCCAAATCCACTCGTTCTCTCCCTCCGTGTCCTTTCATCTCTCCTCCCCGGCCCTCCTCGTCAGATCCTCTTTCAGTTTGACTTTTTTTTTTTTTACCCCCTTATGTTGTCTTATCCGCTGCCTCCCTCTTTCACCTCCTCTCCTCACCTCAGACACAAACCCCTTCCTCTTGAGTCTCCTCTTTCTTTAAATCTCTCACCTCTCTTTTCTTCCCTTCTCTCTTCCCTCTCTCCTTGAGGCCAATCAATAGCAGTTGAGAGAGGAGATACCTCCCAGTTGACCCTTTTGACACCTATCAAAGCTGACACCCTGTAACCCCGCTCTCTTCACTCCGTACGTCTTTCTGCAGCGTTTGTTTTTGTGATGATGACACTCCACGGATTTAAATTCATCAGGCTATATAAACACCAAACCAAAGCGTAACCCCTCGCCACTCCACGTTGCTCGCTGTGAGCAACATCACGGCTGATGTACCGCTTTACTCTGACCTGTCGTTGGCCACGCAGGAGGCTCCGAATGCATCTTTGTAGTGCACTTCAATAGAAATGGGTTTTTCTTTCTGATTTGGAATCACCTTTCATACTACTACTTTACTTCCACTTAAAAAGCAAGAAGGCCCCAATTCAATAGCAATATTTGAAAATGACCAGAGAGTAATCAATAGAAGCCTTTCAGTGTTTCCCATTAACTAAGCCAATGGATGCAACCAATGAGAATTAGTTAAGAGTCTCTTCCTTCAGACTCAGCTGTACGAGTGGGCAGGTTTGAATCGCTCCTAACAAATTCTCCATGTTGCACCTGCCAGAGCAATTCATTAGACAAAATTACCTCAAGAGGGAAACATGGCAATTAATTAAGTTTGACAGCTGTAAAAAGTTAAGGCGAGACACCCCAGGCAAAAACAGCCTTTTTTCACGCACTGGTCAATTTTGAGATTTTGGGCTATTTTGCTTCCGTAACATGACGTCTTTCAGACGAGTGGAACGAAAACCTCCAAAATACACATTTAGGTGTTTATTTTACTACTTTGGCTATTTGCGTTATCATTAGATAAAACCTCATTTGCATACTTCAACATAATATTTCAGAAAACTTGTAAAAAAAACAACAACTGAGGGAGTCATAGTGACATCTATTAGTTATTTCTTTTTACCCTATCACTTGTAGTGTCTTGCAAAACGTATGGAAATTTACGAAACATATCTTTAAAGGCTGTTTTCTCAAAATGAGGTTTTTCTCAAACTTTGAGCCAGAACTCTTCAGTAACACTTACATGCACCAAACTTTCCAGTTTCATTCCTATCTTTATTCTGAAGGGCTTTGTTCATATATCATTCATAGCCTGATTCATAGAACATTTCTAAAAACAAAAATGGCTGTTGACAGTATTTTCTGATTTATGGAGTGATAAAAAAAGAGATATCCAAAATTCAATCTGACAAAACCTTCGAGTCTAATATGTCAACAAAATTAAACAAGAGTTTTGAACTATATAGGGATGTACATTTCAAGCAAAAATACTATTCGATCATCACTTATTTAGTTATTATAATGTCTTAAAAGCAACAGCGACAATCCCCTGCTAGTGTTTTGGCACATTTCCCTTTCTAATCTAATATTGGAATCCCTAATACTATATAAAAATCCTCTCCCTTATTTTCAGGTACCAAAAACACAAAGCAGTCCTCCCATCCTGATGTTTATGATTTGAACTGCATGTGTTTTTAATTTCCAAACACCAGCGGTGAGATTGGGGATAAATTTGGGGACTTTATGGCACTCCTGGTGCTAAAACAACGTCAGGGTCCGGATGTGAGTGCTGCTTAAACAAAGGTGTGGAAGTTTGAACAACTTGTCTTTGTAAAGTTGGACCTGAAATGTGGCTTCAGCTATGTTTAACAAATAAAAAAAAACTCTAGTGACTTATCTCACTCATATTTCATATCAACTTTTATTACAAACTTCATCTTTCTGTTTCTTTGTCTCTATACACCACAGACTGTATATAAGAAGTGGACGTAGTCACCGTGATGTCACCCATTGGTTTGTAGACTACGGTTTTTAAGCCTCAAGTTCAGTATTTTGGCCATTGCCATCTTGGTTTTTGTCCG
The DNA here is from genome assembly GCA_916700815.1 of Helicolenus hilgendorfi. NCBI lineage: Eukaryota > Metazoa > Chordata > Actinopteri > Perciformes > Sebastidae > Helicolenus > Helicolenus hilgendorfi. The sequence goes on from CAKALG010025155.1 coordinate 8,030, forward strand.
TCACCATCTTGAGCCAACCAGAAGTGACACAAGAGGGTGGAGCTAAGTACAACTGAACGCTGAATAACATATTTTTAGGCGACCAAAACGTTGGAACTGAAAACACACTGTGAAACAGTTAAAGCTCTGAGACAAAAACACGGACAACTCCCAGACCGTGGTAGCGACCTGTCAATCACAAGGTAGCCCCGCCCTAAAGCATCCCCTGCTTTATGGTCTATTTAACTCTAAATGGGACCATCATTTACTAAATGAACATCATGCTGTATTGGAGAAGACTTGAAACTAGTGATTGAGACCATAAACTCATGTTTACAATGTTTACTGAGGTAATAAATCAAGAGAGAAGTAGACTCATTTTCTCATAGACTTCTATACAATCAGACTTCTTTTTGCAACCAGAGGAGTCGCCCCCTGCTGGCTGTTAGAGAGAATGCAAGTTTAAGGCACTTCCGCTTTGGCTTCACTTTCAGAACTGCAGGTTGCCGCCTACTATACACTGAGCCAATCAGTGACATGGGTATCAGCAGCATAAGCTTCTGTTAAGAGAAGACTGTCAGAGGACAAATAAAAGCTGCGGACAATACAGTAGAGATTTATCTGCTATACAAAAACACACATCTGTGTGGAATAACTGAGACAATTAGGCTACAAGAACGAGGAAGAGGTCGTATAGGTTAGTCAACCTCATGTGCACAAAGCTGCAGCAGCACTGCATTCTGCCGACTCAGCTTTTCCCCCCGACCAGAAATGACTCAGCATTTTTAATGAGCTTTTGGCGGTGTAGTTTCTGTTGCGGCTGGCAGTACTTAAATCAAATGAGGGATAAAGACTTTTTCCGCCTCATGAATATTCCCTTAAACACAATAACTCAAGCAATCGAACGCAGTGTTAATTCTAAATAATTGCATCATCACGCAGAGGGAAGAAAACTGCAAAAAACACAGAGACGAATGGGTTTGAATATGAAACACACACATGCATTAAAAGATGAAATGCACTGAAAAGTAATTAGTCTTAAAGAGTCTGCCGATATAAAATACTTGATTATGTATTGAATGTATGTATTATTTAATAATTCTCACACACACACAAGCATTCACACCCAAAATGCAGAATGTATCTCTACTCCATGTACTTTATCTCCTTAACCTCACTGATCTATTTATATTCATCCTAATCTCACCCTAATCTTTATTCAACCCGAACCCTAAAGCAACTTCAAATATCAAAGAGATGAGGATCAAACAAAATGTCCTCACTTTCCTAAAGATGACGTTTAAGGGGATCTATTGGCAGAAATGGAATTTGATATTAATAGGTATAAATAGGTATGTTTTCTTTAGTGTATAATCACTTTAAAATAAGAATTGTTGTGTTTTCATTACCTTAGACTGAGCCGTTTATATCTACATAAGGAGCGGGTCTTCACCAGGGAGTCCTCACCTCACCGCTAAATACCACCAGACCTTCAAAGCCTAAAACTCAAAAAATGGCAGAACAAGTGCACACTGAAACCAGGGTCCAAAATGAACACTCTCCAAGCGCCAGATGTGGGTATAAAGTCAGCAGTAGCGTTACAGCTGTGAAGGTAGCAGTGCAGTGCGTGTACAGATTAGGCTGCTTGTCCGTGAATTGATGCTACAACTCCTCAAGACCAAAGCCAAGTCTTGAGGACTTGGCTACCTGCTGTTTGAAGTGAAAGGGGTTAGCCCCGAAGCTAGTGACAACAACGGCCCAGGCTCACTTAAGGTGGGCTGACCTTTAAGGAGGACCAGCTATTCTCATTTCAGTAGTAAGCCACTCCTCCTCCAAGTTTTGCTCAGCTTTTTAAAAACATGTTTTTACACCAATACCGTCATATACCTTATAGTAGCCTATATCCGGTAAAATCTGAATGTATGAATAAATAGATACCGCCCAAACCAAGCGTGTTCAAGCTTGAATTGATGAACCGTTGATCAATATTTAAATTATTTAACTTCAAATTTTGCTCTGGTCTCTTCACTGAGTTCTTATTCAACATAATATCTCAATGAAATGAACTGAAACAAACGTATATGTGATAGGGGTGTAAGAAAATATGGGATACTCTTGAGTATCGCGATGTGTCAAAATCAACTTGATCTTTAATTAATAGTTTAAATGCAAAGATTGGTGGCTCATATTGCACAAAGTTTAGTGCTATGATGATGTTGGATGTTACAAGGACTGTGATAAATGCAAATATACTGTAGATCCCACTCTTCTGATTTTATAAAACAAAGTCAAAAATGTAACTTTTGTTTTTACTCAGATTTTATGCATTATGCATTATGTGTTCTTTATACTAAGACAGTTTTTGTAAAATTATACATATATCGCCTTGCTTACAGTATCGCAATATATCACTATATTGAACCTGAACCCCTTTATCATGATATGTACCATAAAAAAGCCTCATTATGTGACACAAAAGGGCAATTTATTATTTATAAAATATGCAAATCCTCTTGTCCGATGAGTCAAAAAGTTAATTTCGGACGCTGTCACCAGACCTCAACAGCAAGCAGAGGGAAATCTACAGTTTATCTCCACACAAACAAACAGTGGGAAGATTTAGGATCTCTGGCAGAGTTCAGTTTCAACTCTATTTATGATAATGCTTTCACCACTGAGCTCCATGCTACTCTTCACACTGCGTGTGCACCGCTGACTGGGATTTGTCACTACATTAAGTCTCCCAGGAGCCATTTAACTATGCAGCCACATGTCCAGTGGCTTACACACCGAATCTATACATATGTACACACATGAACAAGAAAGAAAGGGTAAGCATGGTGGAAGAAAAGGGTCTGTGGTTGACACAAATACAGCCAGATTTAAACCGCTCAAATCTTTTCTTGTCCTCTCTTTCATTCAACCTTCCTCCTCGTTACTTCATTATCTGTGCATTTGCAAGATCAGGCTATTTTATCTCTATAAATTAGCTAAAGTAACCTAGCGTATGGAACAATGGGGACGCATTCATCATGAGAAATTAGGTGGTGAAGATGAAAAATGCTCTGCAGAGGGGATACTGTGTCATTACTTCATAGAGTGCACATGCATACGCTGACACGGAGACATGCAGAAGTAGCGCTCTCTTCACGCCTGTTCACTCCTGCCATTAGAATGCGTCTCCACGTGCGTCCTGAGTGACCACTTGTGTTCCGATCTCACTTCCCCGCTCTATATGCAAATAAACACTTATAGTGGCACGTGGTTAATACAGCAGAAGTTGCAACATACAGGAATGTGAGTGGTAATATCCTGCATATTTGTGAATTTGGGAACATTTTATTAACATCAATATACAAGGTCATTGTACCAGCAGTCTCCGGGGACCTCCATGCTGCTTTTGCCATGCAACAGCCGGGTACAGAGCTTCAGAGAGCCGGGGATGAGAGAGAGAGAGAGAGCGGTCAGGTGTCAGCTCTTTGCAGAGCACCAGAACAAAAACACCGACACATCACCCACAGTATGATAATAATGCACTTCTTCATAGTCTGTAGATTAAGTAGTCTAGATAGATCAGATATATTTTAATAAAATACAGACAGGATACAGTAGAAGCCATTTCCATGCCACAAGGCTCACATGAGGGGCGCAGTGAGCCCCTGTGGATCCAAGCAGGACGTCAGCTGAGTAGGCGGTGCTTAATGTGGCCCACGACACATTTGCGTACGAAAAGAATGTGACCAGACCAGCTTTGAATGTGATCTGAGCGATCAGATCTCAATGCGTCCTCAATGCATCCTGAGTGGATTCACACCTGTATTTAGAGCTGTCCACGTGGGATCCGATCACCCATAAGTTTATATATTAGGAGCACGCATCTTAAACTTCAACATCACATGTCGATCCCGTTCGTTTCATTTGGGAAGCCAATATGGTGATTCTTATTGGTTTAATTGTGCAGCCCTACCTCGGTAGTAATAAACCAAACTTTTCCTTTTACCCTCACATTAAACTACTGCGTGCCCTTTTCAAAGTGATGATCTGCAAAATGAGTTTGGAGGATTATTGGTTCTCATAATGATAAAAGGGCAGGAACACTTACACACATGTACACGTACAAGCGCACACACACACACACACGCTCACACACACACACACACACACACACACACACACACGCGCTCACACATATCACCCTAGAGAAGTTTATCTTCTCCTTTTGTTCTAAAATGATGCTGCAGCTTTCACAACCATCTGGCCGCCGACAGTATTTAACACACACACACACACACACTTTTACATGAACACGGTCTTTGTGAAAAACACGCACATTCACACATACTTTGTCTCTCTCCTTCACACATACACTCAAACACAAATGCGCATACAAATGCTCTCTCCATCAACCACAGCGAGTGCACTTACGCTCTCCCTCTGCCCTGAACGCAACCATGACACACACACACACACACACACACACACACACACACACACACACACACACACACACACACACACACACACACACACACACACACACACACACATCCGACTAGCATTAATGAGATGTTTGGTCTCTAGTGGACGTGTTTGTGTGTCTGGTGGGACGCGACACCTCGCCATACGGGGATCGGTGGAAAACTCCAGACGAGTATAAACAGCCTGCAGAGAGACGGAGCGATGCACACACACACACACACACACATTGTATAAACACACACACACCCGTCCTCTCCAAATACACACACGCATCATCTGTCCTCACACAGCACACAAGGGAGGATGTGAGGAGAAGGGGGGAGGAAAGGTGAGATGCAGCAGTCGGTGGAGGAGGAAGCAGAGGTAGACTCTGTTTGCTGTCTCCATATCCATCAGGAGATGTCAGCATCCTGTTATAGGAGGACTGTCAGGCCGCATGTACACCGGGGCAGGAATAACTGGAGTATACAATATGTATAAATGTATGAGAAAGGTAAAACAGGGGTGAAGAACTATAGGAAGAGGAGGAAGGTATAGAATGGAAAACAAGACTCAAAAGGTCAAAACCGAGTATACGGCTGGACCGCGTACGGTCAGTCTGTGAATGTGTGGCTAAATCGTTATACAAATAGTCAGTGGTCACGTCTATAATGTTAAATCCAGCGGTACATGTCCACCATGTCTGACGAGGACACTAAGGGCAAACAACGTAGATATTATTAAGTGATAATCAATTGTGCGTCAACGCCCAGCAGCAAAGCTACGCTTCCGCCATTCTGGACTGAAAGCGACTACCAGACGCGATTAAAACGTCGGACTACAAAAGTAAAACAACATTATTTCTATTCTATTGTCATATTCTACAGAAATAGCCTGTGGTGAACAATAACATATTATAAATATAATAAGCCTTATAAAAAAAAAAAACAGCGAAGTTTTGTGTCTTTGCTTTTATATTTGTACGACGTACCCTCTCGTGGAATTCACCTGATTGGTCCCTGGTTTTGTTTCAAAAAGGAAACAACACGGTGGCCTTCTTGTAAACGTTCTGTTATTCCGTCTCAAAAATCCACCAAAATCTACTCCTGAAAACATTTTAAGCGATAAATTGGCTGCTGCTGAATCTGGTTTCATTCTGTGGAACAAACTTCCTCCATCACATCAGATCTGCTCCCTCTACGGAGTCTTTCAAAGCACAGCTCAAGGCCCACCTCTTTTCTCTGGGCTTTTGAATGCATTTAAATTGTGATTACTTATTGGTCTTATATAATGCTCTAACAGTCTTTTACTGACCTGTTTTTATTCTGCCTGTGTCTGTAAAGCACTTTGGTCAGCTCTTATTTTGAAATGTGCTATAGAAATAAATTTGACTTGACTTCATTTTAGAATTAGATCGCCTAGTTTGACTTAGTTTGGTCCAAGTTTGGTGAGCCGGACGCGTCGCGCTGGACGGGCTGATTTGCATAGAGGACTGTTTCCAACTTTTCATTTTGAAAGAGCAACGTCCAATGAGGAAACTCCAACACTCGGTCGACCAATCGTGTACCTTCATCACTTACTCCGTCACTCAGTGGCAGACTTTTGCGTTTGTAAGGCTGCTATGTGTCTCTGTAGGTGCGTATGGATAGGTAAAGTTTGCAATATAATCAACAGGAATTGGGAAAAATAACAGACACACTGCATGAAAAAAGGTGTTTGTCTTTGAAGTAACTAAATCCTAATAACTAAGGCATTGGAAACAAGGAAACATTGCCAAGCCGCTAATTAGTGTTAGCTTTAAAAATCTAAAAAACACTTTAATTGGTAGTTTTCAAAGCAACGGTTGTTCAAAAAGATTTCTTTTGTCACAAACACTGAGACCTTTTTTATGTGACAAAGGAGAGAGCTAAGAAAAAAGAAACATTATCGCATAAAGACAAGCAGAACAGAAGAGACAAATTAGATCTCACCACCGGGGAGATTTGATTAATAGCACAAAGTTAGTGCTTTCTGATTTACCACAGTGTTGAATTAATTAACACCTCTGAGGAAGTAGCCTCAAAAAGACCCTGCTTCACAGGGTTTCCATTTATTTCTGAGTCAAGGCGGGAAAAGAAAATACATACTGTATAGACCTCATTGTGACTGCATCCAACACAACAGATTGGAGAAAACAAAACTGCAAACGTAAATCCTTGGGCAGCTACACACGTGCTTTCAGTTATTCTGTCATGTCAGACCTCTGGACACAGACTGATAAGAGGTTTAACGTCTTTATCTATTCTTTTGTTATTATACTGTTATACTGTTTGACTTGCACCAACATAACCAAAGCAAATTCCTAGTGTAAATCTCTTACACCTGGCAATAAACACAATTCTGATTCTGATTCTGATTCTGATTCTATTTGAAAATGCACGTATGAAAGTAACTACTTCAAAAGAAAGCAAAACAATTGGGGGCTGTCAATCGATTAAAATATTTAATCATAATTAATCGCATGATTGTCCATAGTTAATCGCGATTAATTGCAAATGAATAAAAAAAAAAATCTGTTCAACATGAACCTTAAAGGGAGATTTGTCAAGTATTTAATACTCTTATCAGCATGGGAGTGGACAAATATGCTTCTTTATGCAAATGTATGTATATATTTATTACTGGACATTAATTAACAATATAAAACAATGACAGATATTGATCCATAAACCCTCACAGGTACTGCATTTAGCATAAAACAATATGCTCCAATCAGAACATGTCAAACTGCAGCCCAACAGCAACAACAGCTGTCAGTGTGTGAGTGTGCTGACTTGACTATGACTTGCCCCAAACTGCATGTGATGATCATAAAGTGGGCATGTCTGTAAAGGGGAGACTCGTGGGTACCCAGAGAACCCATTTACATTCACTGATCTGGAGGTCAGAGGTCAAGGGAGCCCTTTGAAAAATGGACATGACAGTTTTTTTGGAGTGTTATTTAATCTCCTTCACAATGAGCTAGTATAACACGGTTTGTACCAATAGATTCCAATAGATAGATAGAGGTTTTCTAGTGTCACATGATGCCAGCCATTTTCAA
>CAKALG010025160.1:0-12340 GCA_916700815.1 Helicolenus hilgendorfi
GGCCTCCTCCCAGCTGGTAGTGCCTGGAACACCTCCCTAGGGAGGCGCTCAGGGGGCATCCTTACCAGATGTCCGAACCACCTCAGCTGGCTCCTTTTAAGGCAAAGGAGTAGCGGCTCTACTCTCATTCTACTCATTCTTTACATTAAAAGCGGTCTACAGGCCGATAGAGGAAACCCAGAAAGTCGCGAAAGGTCTCGTTTTTTTAGGTTAAGTTACAACCTGTTCACGCATTGGCAATAAAAAACGATTTATGTGTAAAAGGTTACATACAATCGAAAGAAAGAAATTAGAAAGAGGATTGTTAGATTAACACTCTTTCACTAACTGTTATACTGCTGGAATGAAATCGAAAATGTTTCAGTCGGAGTCTTTATTTGATTCACTGCACAGCTGAACGACGTGTTTTTGCTTTCAGGTGACTGTGATCGGCTTCACTCTGGGCATTCCAGACGTCATCATGGGCATCACCTTCCTAGCAGCAGGCACCAGCGTCCCAGACTGCATGGCTAGTGTTATAGTCGCACGGCAAGGTACACACACACACACACACACACAGGACGATGAAATCAATATTTGTGAGTGTAACAAAGCCGAAACGCAGTTAAGAGACGGAGTGGCGTCACGTTGCTTGTAATAATTGTGTTCAAACCTGACCTGACAGTGTTGCTCTCCTTGCCTCAGGTCTGGGAGACATGGCCATCTCCAACTCCATAGGCAGTAATGTGTTTGACATCCTGGTGGGCCTGGGCCTGCCCTGGATGCTGCAAACCCTCTGCATCGACTACGGCTCCATCGTGAGTGCTTCTCAGCTCAGCCGGAGGAGATTCTGCAGGACTTAGGACCAGAATAGAACGGAGCTAGCTCTGTGAAGGACGGGGACAGTAGTCTGTGATATTCAGCGCAGCAGAGCAGTACACAAATACACCCACACAGTTTGTGTTGGGGCACTGTGTACAGCTTATCACCTTACACTGAGGAGATATTATGTGCTAATTGGCCTGCTGATTACTCTTCACACGAGAAAAAGACATTAGGAATAGGTGTGATAAAAGTCATAAATACAGTATGTAATTCTGTGTGGATCAGGGCATAGCAAGAGTCTTTGTTGTGTTTTGACCTGCCTTTTTACAGTCTATCCCCTGTGGAAAAAAAAAACACTGTACTCTCTGTGTTTGTGTCTTCAGATCCATCTTAACAGCAGAGGACTCATATTCTCTGTCGGACTCCTGCTAGCCTCAGTATTCGTCACAGTAAGTACCAGATTTTTACAATCTGCTAGAATTTATACTCGATTATAATAGTTAATCGCGATGAATTAATCGCACTTTTTTTTATCTGTTCAAAATGTACCTTAAAGCAGCAGCGCGTAGAATTGGAGCAAATATGATTAAAAAAAATATTTTTATAAAACGGTCACTATATCCTGACAGTAGTGCATGAGACAGGTAATCTGAAAAAAAAATGTTCCTCCGCTGTCCTCCGGTGCTCCTAACGGCATCTGCAAGATTTCACAGACCGGAGGAAAACAACCAATCAGAGCCGATGTGGAGTCTGCCGTCTCTGAGCAGCTGTCAATCACTCACGAACTCTGATCAAACGGTCAAACTAGGCAACGCTGATCAAATATGAATCAATATTCTGTTTCTGTAATGACTATTTCTCTCCTCAAATGTAGTGTAAGTTTACTGTTTAGCTGTAAAATGAGAAAGTTTGTGACCCGGCAGCCATGTTGAGATCAAGTTGAGGAAGTACCGAGCACTGCCCACCAGCTGGAGCACAGCCAATAGGAACGCTCTCTCTCTCTGAACTGACCTGTGATTGGTCAAAGTCTCCCGTCACGGGCTAGATGTTCTAAAGTCTGAAAACAGCCATGAGGAGGAGCAGAAGTCTAGTTTTCTCTCAGAATACTTTAATTACAATATGCTGAAAGGTTATCATGGAATTTTTCTCGTTAAGTTATGACTTTATTATTTTAACGTTACGACTTTTTTCTTTTAATATTATGATATACTTAAACCGTATTACCTTCATCGCAATGCTCAAATGTTTTGCGGCTCCAGACAGATTTTTTATTTATTTTTTTGCCTAAAATGTCTCTTTAGATAGTAAAGGTTGCTGACCTCTGGTCTATAATGTTGCTGATCTCTCAGTATTTTCATTTCCTGTGTACTGTAGTTAAGATTTGTTCCCTTTAACTCTCTCTCTGTCCTGTCTGCAGGTTCTCGGCGTCCATTTGAACAAATGGACTCTGGACTGGCGACTGGGCTTGGCCTGCATCATCTTGTACGCCATCTTTCTATGCTTCTCCATCCTCATCGAGTTCAACGTCTTCATCTTCGTCAACCTCCCTATGTGTCGAGACATCCACTGACCTCCCTCCTCCTCCTCTTCTTCCTTTTTCTTCTTCTTCTTCGTCCTCTTCTTCCTCCGGTTAATGGAGGAAACCTCACCTGGCTTCCAGTTTCTCGGCTCCTTGAAACCAAGTCCTACCTTTTGTTTTTTTTTCAAATAGAGAAATAGAGCTCTGTATGATTTACCTTTGGTGCAATACACACAAGACAGAAGACACCGGAAGTTTTCTTTTTGGGGACCGGATGGGAGGCGTGAACAGAAAGTCCCAGCAGCAGAGATTGCTGCCGATCGTCTCATGAACCGACAGGATGGCTGGAGTGAATTTAACTGTGCTAAACACCGACAGTTAGGCTACTGTTGGTGAAGAAGCTGCTACTGTAACTGACTGACTGGCGGAAAAGAGAAAGAAATCCTGCGCTAACAGCGACTTTTAGCTGGATTGTTTATTACTCTTTGTACAAGTTTGGATATAAGCACACGATTAAGGTATTTTTAAGTAAAAACTGGCTTTCTCTGTATATAATTGAGGATTATATAAGTACTAATATTAGCTGATTTATGGGATTCTCTTATGCACAACTGGATCAGTCTTGCCAAGCTGAACGATCCGATGACAGTGACGATATAGTATGTTTCACTTTAGCGATTTTGGTCTGCCGGTAATGCTCTCGAGATGCTTCGAGATGTCTCCCAATGCTCGGTAGCAGCCGACAGAGCATGCTGTACTAACACAAGTCAACTCTAGCTTTGCACTGACAGAGAGAATCTAGATATTTAACACACTATTATTCACATAGAGTCTATCCTTGTTCGTTTGTCTCTCTACAGGCCTAAACCCAGTACATGTGGGATTTATTTTCCTTTTAATAAAACCCACATAGGAAAGGGATCTGCCTGGAACCGGCATCCAGCACTGTCACTTTATTGATTAGAGATATTATTCTATCATGGCAAAGCGTCTACAGGTAAACGTAGAACTACTGAATTTAAAGTTCCCTCTAGACGGTAGACCTCTTGTACATATTACAGAATTAGTTTTTAAGTCTCTGAGTTGAGTATAACATTGTTACTTCTTAAAGCCAAAAGTATTTTTTAGAATAGGAGTAAAATGAGTCTTAGATTTGGACTTAAGAGTCAGCTTGAGTGCACAGTGTGTGCATGCATGTGTGTATGTGTGTGCGTGTGTGTGTGTGTGTGTATGTGCGTGTACACGTGTGTCACAGTCTCGAGGGGAACCAAGGACATCACTGTTACTGGAAAAGACATAATCATGATTTATTTATGAATTAATTTATTCAAAGATCATGTCTGAGCACCAGTTTCAGCCCTTCGGATCATGTACAGTGTATTTAACGGAAGGTCCTCTGCTCTCTGACAGCGGAGATGTACTATGTACTGTACCTAATATATAATCTAAGTACTGGAAACTGACTTGATGTTGTTTATATTTAAGAATAGAACTTTATAATTTATAAGTTTTTGTATAGTTTGGAAATATATTTCAACGTTTTTATGTCGGTACAAACACGGCAGTGTTTGACGACGATGCTCGGCGGTGGGGTTGAGTTGCTGTGGAGATGGACTGAAAATGCAAAATCTTCATCACATGGGTGGGAATGTGTTGCTAATCCCCTCGCGTGTTGATTTGAGTGATGATGAGGAATCGTGGGATGTGAAAGAATCACTTTCAGATAAAAAAGGAAGCGATGGATGGCACACCGACCTTTGAACTTTCACAACACATTGTTTCTTAAACACAGTGCTTTAACTCTCGTGCCATCTCCATTTGTATTTGAGGCTTCAAAACCAACGCTCGTGGCCATTCTCCTGCTTGTGTTTGAGCCAAAAAACACCTTCGTCAACAGTATTGCCACTCTGTTTCAGCATGTGTTCAAACAAAATGTGGAAGAGATGTATTTTTATTATTAACCTTGAAGGATTCTTATAGAGAAATCTCATGTTAAAATAGAGCTGCAGATTAATTCAAAGCATCCCCCTGTAGGTTGTTGACGCTCCTCCTGCAGCCACAAGAGAGCGCTGTAGAGCTGTGGTACGTCTTCAGAGACGGCTGTTATTTTAACACACTCAGTAGAAAGTGGTTTCGGGTATATTTTCCAGGTAGGCTACGTAGAGATAAAATACTGATCGGTTTTGCATGCCTCTTTCATAATTCAGATTATTTTGTGTGTAATTTTAATGCATTTCCAAGATCAAAAAAAGGCACTGTCTTGATTATGCTGTACATATCAGAGGGATATGCTATTAGAAACACAGATGTTGGGATAACTTCTGATGAGCAGTTATATTTGAGATATATACTGTATTTAGAATGTAGGCCTACAACGGTTAGTTTTCAGCTAATTAATGTCGTTTTATGCTCATGTCTTTGGAATTGTTTGTAAATCCTCATTTTTGTTGATGAGGACCTCTGGGCAGAGCTCCGAGACAGAGAGAGAGATGAAGATGTTGGCCTTGTCCCCAGTGGTCTTCTTGCAATAAACTGATTTACATACACACTTTCCCATGTCTTTATGAGCTGCTCACTGGACTGATGACTCCATCATCAACTTCCTTATTTTGACAGCAAGTTGTCACAACAGTAATGTCTCACGTATAGTATACTGCTACTCAGTATTTTGAGATACTAACTCATTATTTTGAGACGCTAAGTCATTATTTCGAGTAAGCTTCTTATTATAATGACTTACAGGATCTTTTTTTTTTTTTTTTTAAATTAATACATAAATAAATGACTCAATAGATAAATAAATGTGTCATTAAATACACCAAAAATAATATTAAAAACAAATGTAGCCATTAATTAATTGACAAGTTGTGACATTAATTGGTATTCATGTTTTAATTTGCTTCTTTATTTATTTATCTTTGCATTAATATCCTTATCTATTTTCCCTTTTATTTATGTATGTATTTATTTTTATTAATCTTAAATGTATTTATTTATTTTTGCACTTAATCTTTATTATTTTTTCCATTTATTGTTCTTATTTATTTTTGCATTTATCTTGTATGTATTTTATATTTATATTTAAATGTGTATTTATTTATGTATTTAAGCATTTATTTATTTCTGCATGGCTTTCCCTTTGCATTTCACCCCTTACTTATTTCCCCAAACTTATTTATTTATGTACACTTTTCTTAATGCATTTTTTTATACATTTCGTTTTACATTGCTTTATGCATTTCTGCCTTATAATGCAAATGAGGGGGCTGTCATTCACGTAGTACAGGCTACAGGTATAGCCTATTTATTTAATATTTAATGATAACATTATTCATACATTCAATACTATACTGTACATGTGTAGCATTTCTATAGTAGGCCTATCATCAAACTTTCTATGCAATAATACTTGTAGGCCTAGTTTGTTTTTTATGTGGCAACTCTGTAATTATGGGGCTTGTATATACATTTTAATACCATAGTTAGCCTACTTGTTTATGAACAATGACAAATATACAATTACAGCCACAAGGGACAGTTAGTCCAGTAATAAACCACAGAAGAATTTGGTAGCAATCGGACCTACAGTTTAGGAGAAGATGTAAAAAATGTGTTTTTCTAAAAATTCAAATTGGCAGAAAATCTAGCCAGGCCATGAGTCAGAAGGACTTTGATGCTTATTGAGGCTTTTTTTTAGAGCACATGGAGCTAGACCATGGATGTATTAAGAGAACTGGATACAGCGCTGGAGGCGGGGCCCCGTTCATTCCTATGAAAGTTGCTCAGTGGCGCATGAAGCCAAAATGGCTCGACTTCCGAGTGATAAAGTACCTGGATCTTCCAGCGATCTCCCACATCGGGGTCACAGCTGTCACGCTCCAGCCTCATTCTGGGTCTCATTCACATGAACGGAGGAAGGGAAATAACTCTGGATTCAGCTATCAGTACATTTTTCAACTTTTAGGACCTAATGATTTAAATAAGGGCTATTAGAGTGTTCATACTGGGAAGTTGATTCACCTAAAAAAAGATGTATCCGCTGAGTTACAGATGTCTCTTGTGTGCCGCCGGTGTGAAAATGAGGAACGTGGAGCATCACTAGTTTAGGTTTCACAAATAAGGAAATACTTAATATTTTGGCACGTCAGCACCACATTATCAGTAACAGGACCTTGAAAAGATTGTGCAAGAAACTGCATTTATTCCGAAGAAATAAACCGAGAAAAACAGCTGCTACCCGTCCAGAAGCAGGCTCAGGCTGCTATGTCCTCTTGCCCATTTTGTTGGTTGCTGGTAATGTTTTCCAAATATTACAACTTTTTTTCTCGTAAAGTTATGACTTTATTCTCGTAATATTACGACTTTTTTTATTGTAATATTATTACTTTATTCTCGAAAATTATTTTCCCTCTATGTGGCCCTAATACTCTGTCCTACTTTCCCAATGTAAGTCAATGGGAAAAAGTATTTTTGGGCCCAATGGCATCACGTAACGGACACAGAAGTTGTAGTACCAGGGTTTGGCCACTATGCAAAACTGGGATCAACATCCAGCGCTCTTCCTGGGGGGCTTGATTATAATTACAGCGCCACCATGTGGCCGATTGGAGTCATATTTCTTAGGAAGCACACTCACATCATTTTTTAGATATTGGGCCAAGTTTCATGTTTCTAGCTCATTCCAGTTAGCTAAATAATAATAATAATAATAAAAAGGCACAAACCTAAGATGTTTGAACCCTAAAAATGCTTAGGATATTATCTAATATTTGTATCTAATTTTTCTATCTTATTGTGTGCAATATTAATGTCCAACATTACTTCTCTCATCACATGCAATGTTACTTTTTTTCTGTTTTAAGCTTACCTTACCTTTTTTGTTTTAATTATCTTATTTACTCATTTTACTAAATGTATCTTACATAATTATTATTCTATTAGGCATTGGTGATAGAAATAGTACTTTTTATTTTATACTATTGAACTTGTTGTAATTTTGTTGTATTTTTGAGCAATCTCTGGCACAATAATTTCCTTCGAGATTAATAAAGTTCTATCTCATCTTATTTTAATGAAAAATAATTTCATGTCAAAGTGAGAAGTGAAGGTGAACATCGTCATCAGCTCCTCAGCCAATCAGACAGAGGCGTCATATTACCTCATCTCTCCTCCTCTGGTCAGTCTGTCGGGTCTGTCACCTCCTCAGTACTCAGATCAGACCCGAACCCTGTGAACGACTGTAAACCATGTAACCGAGCAAGTCCGGGGACGGTGAGGTTCCTCGGTGTTACCGGTTACCGGAGAGAGAAGCAAACAAACTGCACAGCAACAACTCACCGCAGCGGCCATGACGGCTCCTCATCACGGAGGATAAGAACCGGACTACGGTACCGAGCTAGTGTTGAAGGAAGCGACTGTAAGGTGAGTAAAGTTGTCTCTTTCTGCTGCAGCGGTAGACCATCAGGTCCGGTCCTCATTCTAGTGTCTCTAGAATGAGACAGATTTAATAATCCACAGTGACTCTGCAGAGACTGAAACACAAAGTTAGAAGTGACCTGTTGCAAAGTCTTCACTCACTCACTTCAAACCACAGCTGTAGTTTAGTCAGATGGAGAGAGGAGACTGATAGAAGGAGAGAGGAGACTGATAGAAGGAGAAAAGAGACTGATAGAAGGCTGCAGACAGAGATTCATGAACAGCTCTGCTAGGAGAAAACTTTCAGAAAAACAAACTCAGTTTTGCTTTGCTTTGCTTTTTTGGACAGTCGTGCAGCTGGAATCTCTTGCAGGGAGCTTTGTGAGTTTTCTGCATACCCGCCCATCTGTGTCACAGCAGCAGCATTTTTAAAGTTCAGAAAGGTCAAATAAGACTTTTTTGGCCCAAATACCTCAAGTATTTCCTGACAGTATAAAGCTTCTAGTAAAGTACATACATGTGCAGGGCTATACATCACACACATTTAAGACCGGGACTTCAAAGTACTGGATTTGCCGACTTCTATGTGGTTATACAACCCCCAAACCTTATACTGCAGTTTTATATCAGTTTGGGGACTGTACAGGGGAGGGGGGGCTAAACCTTACGTTTCACTTTTAAATATAACAAGACCCTACTGGACGTTATCCATTATTAATAACTAATATAGGCAAAGCATAAATAACTGCAAGATGGTGCACTCCAACTGTTGATGGAATATTCATTTCCACCAATGCGCACGTTAGAAGTGGAATTATACATTGCCGAAATTTTGACAAAAACTATGGCTGTCAATTGATTAAAATATTTAATTGCAAATTAATCACATTTTTTCTGTTCAAAATGTACCTTTAAATGGGAGGTTGGTCAAGTATTTAATACTTTTATCCAGCATGGGCATGGGTAAATATGCTGCTTTATGCAAATATATGTATATATTTATTATTGGAAATCAATGAACAACACAAAACAATGACAGATATTGTCCAGAAACCCTCACAGGTACTGCATTTAGCATAAAACAATATGTGCTCAAATCATAACATGGCAAACTGCAGCCCAACAGGCAACAACAGCTGTCAGTGTGTCAGTGTGCTGACTTGACTATGACTTGCCCCAAACGGCATGTGATTATCATAAAGTGGGCATGTCTGTAAAGAGGAGACTCGTGGGTACCCATAGAACCCATTTGCATTCACATATCTGGAAGTCAGAGGTCAAGGGACCCCTTTGAAAATGGACACGTCAGTTTTTCCTCGACAAAATTTACCGTAAGTTTGGAGCGTTATTTAACCTCCTTCATGACAAGCATATGATGCCAGTATCTTCTGGCTTTTAAAACTGAGCCCAATACAACCTAAAAACCGCAAGTAGCACTAATGCATAAAATAAATTAGTGGCATTAAAACGCATTTGCGTTAACGCGTTATTATTGTGTTAACTTTGACATCCCTATTAATAACTAAAATAGGCAAAGCATAAATAACTGCAAGATGGTGCACTGCAACTTAAACTGTAATGTGTTGATTATAATTTCCACCAATGTACACATATAAAAGTGGAATTATACATTACCCAAATTTTGACAAAATGACAAAATGTTGAATAATACTGCAACTCAAGCTTCTAAATAAGAGTCACTGAATGAATAAATTGGGCTGCTGATGGACTGAAATATTTTGTCCCGACCCCTAGATTGCAAAAAAATAATCGTTATAAAATAAATAATACTAAAATATATATTTGTGCTGAAAATAAAAACTTAAGTAAAATACCATCCTCTACTAACCCAAAAAGTCAGACTAACCTTTCTTCATCAAAAAGAAAAAAAGTACATGGACCTTCGTCAATCCTACCCTGTATTCATTTTCATACAGTCCCTTACTTGTTTATTTCACTGGTGTTATTCCACTTTCAGGACCCAAAGTTTAAAGAACGTATGAAAGCATGTAGTGGCAACATGCCGCAGCATCTCCCCATTGGCTCTCACTGCTCTGAGAGGTGATGTAGAAATATGTAAGACCCGTCTGAACCTGACTGAAGACGACGTATATATCACACTCTTCTGCAGCTCACTTCTTGTTTAGCAGTGAGTTTATTTTTGTATAAAAGGGCCAATTTCCTCATATAAGCTGCTTTGGAATCTGTTAAAGAGATTAGCTTCAGTGAAAAACCCAGGGCTTTTGGCACGAAGAGGTCTGGTTACATGCTGCTATGTGGAAATGAATCAGCAGTGAGGTATTTTAATGAAAAATAACTTGTCAGTACTTGATTAGAGTTATGGAGCTCATGGTGTTTTGGTCCACAGTGACCTTATAAAGACTGTTACTCTTCCTGGTGCTTTTGTTTTTATCGTCTTTAGAGAGATGTGTCCGATTTATCTGCTTTGACATGCCTGTGGTTTCTGGGATCAGTAAGTAAACTCCCATCAAACCATTTCTCTCTGCAAGTTCAAGGTTGAACCGAGAACTTTGCAGGTTTATAAAAAGTGATGTCACCTCGGCTGGATGAGGAAGCAGCAACTCAAGTTTCCGCCGGTGTGAGAGTAAACGGTCCCCGTGGGGGATGTTAACACTGAACGCTTTCACAGGAGAAACACTGATGTCTGCTGTAATCCTGCCGCAGGGCATGAAATCAAACACTCCGTTTAGCTGCAGAAACCTCCAACTGGAGCTCCGCTTTTCCTGTTTCTGTTAACTGAACTCAATATCAGCTTTATGCATGAATTCAGACTATGCTAGTGAGCAAATCCCTGATTGCAATTAATGGTCTAATTGGACAATATGGTTTCTTTCATCCCTGTCACATGTTTAAAGGATTTAAAGCCGTTTCTCATCATTGCGATGAAAAAAATGCAAAGCGGGAACGCAAGAATTCCGCATGCGAATTCTACAACGATGCACACCGGGTCCAGTGCGAACTATGTGCGTTGTCGTGTTCCATTTTCGCAACGAGTTTCCTCCTAAACAACGAAAACCTATCCAGACAGAGAACATTAAAGATAGGGTGGACGATGTTGGAGAGCTAGAATAATCTGAAAGTAGCATCGCCTCAGGAGCTCCGTCTAAACCCCCCCCCCCCACACACACACACATGCACGAGCACCGCCGCATCGTAACTACTTCACAGACACACAGCAGAGAGAGGACCTCAACTCAACAACGCTACCTCATGACAAGTAACCGTTGTAGTGCTACTGCAGGGCTGACTTTTCTCTTCTATTCTCCAGTAATCTTGCGGCGCGACGCACTTTGAGTTCAGGCTGGTGCATGCCAAGGGTAGAGTACGAGCAGGGAGGCAGGAAGGCATCTGATTGGTTCATTCTAAGTGGACCGTGTGCGAGCATTCATAAGCACCTGTTTTTGGTGTGAAACTGTTTTTAGGGGGTGTGTTAGTTGCTGAGAGGTTCAGATTAACCTGCTAGGGGATCCTAGGGCAAAAATGAACTTCAAAATGGAAAAAAAGCTAATATTTGTATATTTGTGTCACTCCTATTGGGATGAACAAGTATTGGAACTGCAATACCCATCATGCTTTGGGGGATGCAAGCAAGAGAAAAAACGTTGCCCTGGGCTCAGTGAGTTTGCTTTGGGCTTCACCTTGAGCTTTGTTTTTGTTTTTTGGCCTATATTTGTTTAGTTTGGCATTTGTGGCATGCTGCATTAGCTACTGGCAGTTCTTGTTTGCTCTGTAACCATGGAAACGGACAAAAATCACTGGGTTACCTTTAATACTGAAGAAAGCATCTTAACAGGATTGTTAGGAAAGATCTGAAGCTATAAGAGGCATCTTTCTTTCTGTGATTTCTTAGTGGACTTATTGATGTTTATCCGTGACTTCAGGATCACGTGTGTGTTGTGTCTTTGAGCTTCGACTCTGAGAAGACCACATGCCGTCTCCAGCTCCCTGTATAGGAGCTGCGTCTTGGGGAAATAGCTTAAGAATCGTCTTTATAGTATAGCATCCAGGATGTTTTTTCAAGAGCTCCCTGCATTTATTTCTTTTAGGAAAGTGGATGCCTAGCTCTGAGACTTGAATGTAATAATAATACATGAGAGCCCCCTTCACAGGGAAATTTACACTAAATCAAAATACCACAATGTCATTGCCACACAGTGAGCATGAGGCCTTTGGGGCATGGAATGTAAAGAGGCGGGCTCCAGTTCATTCCTATGAGAGATGCTCAGTGACAAATGAAGCCAAAATGGTTCGACTACCGAGTGATAAAGTACCCGGATCATCCGGCGATCTTCCGCATCCATCGGGCCCATAGAGCAGACGCAGTAGCGTTTCCTTTAACTCCGCCTCCCAGCTCTCGCTCCAGCCTTCAATCTGGGTCTCATTCACATGAACGGAGGAAGGAAAATAACTCTCGATTCAGCTATAAGTGCATTTTTACAACTTTTAGGACCTAATGATTTAAATAAGGGCTATTAGAGTGTTCGTACTGGGAAGTTGAGTCACCTAAAGAAGTTGTAGTACCGCCGTTTGGCCACTATGAAAATTTGCTTCAACGCACGGCGCTCTACCTGAGGGCCTGCT
>CAKALG010025163.1:0-24327 GCA_916700815.1 Helicolenus hilgendorfi
AGCAGGATTGCTCATAAACCAAGATGTTAATTAACATTATTATGCATATAATTACCCAATAAATTAACTACATTATTATGATTGCTTTACACTGGGTTAGCTTGGTGTAGAATGAACAATGGATTCATTTTGTTGTTGTGGGTTCATGTAACATCTGTGTAACGCAACACTGTTTTTTTTTTTTTTTATATGTATACAACATTGTTTGACCTGGGCATTTTAAATTACTTTGGTTAGTAGGCCAAAGAACGTATATTGCTAAGAAGTGGAAGTCAATTGTTCCTTCCATTGCAACGCCAGCCCCCAGCAGCAGAGCTACGCTTCCGCCCTTTTAGTCTGAAAGTGCCTTACAAAAGTAAATCAAAATCATTGCTATTCTTTTGTCATCTTGTCTCTACCTAAATGGCCTTATAATTATGCATAATATTATATCTATTTACTTACTTACTTATTTATTTATTACACTTTTTTTCCTGGCCGCTTCCCAGAGGAGCATAAAGTGAGCGATAGACATAAATGGAAGTTAGAAAAATCCAGCACACAGATTTTGAGAGCAATTGCAAACTGTTTTTTACGTCAAAATATTTGTCTAGTAGACCACAGACCATGGATGTATAATAGTATGTGCACTGTGCATTTGCCCTACTTGTTAAAATAGCCTACAATTACATTGAATTATGTTGATGTCAAGCTACTAGTACTACTAGCTACTGGCCGATAGCCGGTTGTTTTGGAACAGAGACATTAAAACATCCACCACGGTAAAAGCTTAAAGCATACAGCCCATGGGTGTATTATAAAATAATAAACGTGATGAATTACAGCCAATATATTTATTATTACAGCCGCATACAGCTAGCAGGAAGCTGGCAGAACCGAATATATGAGCATATTATGTCATATGAGCATACAGGGCGGTGCAGTCCTGTGGATCTGATGCACGTTAATTATGCCGGGGGAAATAACTCTGGATTTGACTATTAGTGAATTTTACAACTTTTAGGACATAATGATTCAAATGAGGGCTATTTAAGTGTTCGTAAATTTAGTGGAAACTTGATTTACCTTGAACAAAATGATAGTCTGATTTACAGACGTCTCTTTATACATTCATGGCCATGGACCATTGGTGCCATGAGGCGGCTGTTGTCGAAAAAGCACCAGAGTTTCGCCTCTTTGCTTCTGTACTCTTTGGGTAGGCTCAGTCCAAGTAGAGCTACATACAGTACAAATGAAAAAGGGGAACTTGAAAGAGGGAGAAATCCCATTTACATTGTGGTGACCCCATTAACCTCCACTAATAACATGAACCGCGGGGGTCCATTAAGTGAACATAATTCGCTATAATATCAAACAGTTGTTAATCAGTCTTATTTAAGAATAAAGGAGCATGACCAACACCCTAAACATATAATAGCATAATTTGAATATCATTTCACAAGCTTTCATATATACCTTCTAAAGTGAAACATGATCAATTATGTTTGCCCGCTGCACTTTGAAACAGTCTTTAGCTAATGATAGCTGATATGTATAAAGACATTATCATTACATTACAGTTACAGCATTTAAATGGTGCTTTTATCCACAGCTACTTACCCTGAGTGCAACAGTAGATTAAGCTGCATTGCTGGATCATCAACATCACAAACATCTAAATAGAGAGTGTTTTACAGTGCTGTGACCATGGAATAATCATATAGGAACAAAGTGCTTGGAAAAAACGATTGAATCAAGGGCTGAATTTAACAATTATTTTCATTGTCGATTAACTTCTGCTAAATTTTGGTGGGGAAAAACTGGCATGGCCATTTTCAAAGGGGTCCCTTGACCTCTGACCTCAAGATATGTGAATGAAAATGGGTACTATGGGTACCAACGAGTCTCCCCTTTACAGACATGTCAACTTTATGATAATCACATGCACTTTTGGGGCAAGTCATAGTCAAGTCAGCACACTGACACACTGACAGCCTGTTGGGCTTGAGTTTGCCATGTTATGATTTGAGCATACTTTTTTTTATGCTAAATGCAGTACCTGTGAGGGTTTCTGGACAATATTTGTCATAGTTTTGTATTGTTAATTGATTTCCAATAATACATATATACATACATTTGCATAATGCAAGCATGTTTGCCTACTCCCATGTTGATAAGATTATTGAATACTTGACAAGTCTCCCTTTAAGGTACAGATACAAAATGTGTTATTAATTTGTGATTCATCACGGTTAGATATTACAATTGATTCACAGCCCCATAGTTTACTGTCACAGAAGGTTTTATTTTTAATTAATTTTATTTTTTAATTTTATTTTAAATTACTCAAACCAATTAATCAATTAACAAAAGAGATTTGAAAGCTGACAACTACTTTTTTCTTAAGGGAAAGCAAGTTGAATGAGCAGAGGGGCCAGATAAACCAATAGGAGGAGCACAAATTAGGTTATTCTGGAAGTGCCTCCAACTCCAGGGAAAATGTGGGTGCATGAAGTGTATGACTGTAAATCAGATATTGTGGAAAAACTGACTGAGCTGTCATCAATTCACCATCAATTCATTCGCTGAGTATCTGAGTAAGACAGCAAATGCTCTTGCTATACTCTAATAGTGCTGCTGTACAGCTGATGCTCACTTAGAGACAACTGGAAACAATTCAATCCATAAATAGAATATATCTCCCATTGGCTTACAAAGTGATGGTTCCTACAGTCTAAATACATGACAGCCACTTGTTATTTGTTAGCTGTTGTCAGAAAAACGTGATTGCTGCTGTCGTCATTGCCGACGAGGTATAAATAATGTATAGATGGTGAATACAATAGGCCATCTTGAAAAAAAAGCACAGTTCTGGGAACAGAGTGGCGAGTCTGTCAGGAAATATCAGTCCAGCTCTGTTTCTACTTTCTCTCCTTGTCTTTAAATATCTCTTTTCTGTATTTGTATCTGTTTCTTTTCCCTTTGTGTAGACAGAAGCTGTAACATAAACACACTTCCTTGTAATCACATTACTTTGATCCCATAATATGTAATCCTTTGCCCTCCGTTCCTGACTGTTCACTGTTTATCTCCTCTGCTGAAGAATTGTTGCAATCGCTGTGTGTGTGTGTGTGTGTGTGTGTCTAAATGCCAGCAGCATCATTCAGGCTGAAGGCCAGACTTTTACACTGACCTTTAGACCCTCATCAACCTCTCTGTCTAACTACACACACGCTCTGTCTGTCTCTGTCTCTCTCACACACATACACACAAATACACACATGCACACACACACATAGCCTGCCTGTGTGACAGCTGGGAAGCCTCTGTTAAGCAGAACTGTTTTCACCTCCACTTAACCTCGAGGGTAATAGCACACAGTCAAGTTACAGCACTTCTAGTGCCCCTTTGTCCTCTCCCATATATATATACAGCTAGGGTTGACCCAACTGCTTTGAAGCTTCAACCTTTTTTTTTTAATATAAGTCTGTAATAATAATGTATAAATCTCCAAAATAGCCCATGAAATAAGGAATAATCCCACAACATTATTCATATTCAACATGAATTATTATTAGTTATTCTCAGAGGGATATCGCTGTTTGTTATGTGTAGAGGTACGTGTGTGTGTGTACGGTTGTGCAACAGCGGCACTATACCGACGTCTCTCTAATACCTTCTAATATTTCTCTCCGAAGCTTCGAAGCCCAAAAATCGGTATTCGGGACAGCCCTATATTCAGTATATTAACTGTCTCACTTAATGTGCATTCAATTCAAGTCAGTTCAATTATATTCAATATAGTTGCAAAAGTGCTGAAATATAATTCATTATGATGGAACACTCTCTTAGATTAAATGTTAAACACAAAGCTAAAATGCAAATGCATCACATTTACCGACAGAGGCTGTAGCAAGTTCAGTTTTGAGCTAGACTGAAGTCCAAAGTAGCTAAATATTGGCGAGAAAAAACTGGCATGGCCATTTTCAAAAGGGTCCCTTAACCTCTGACCTCAAGATATGTGAATTAAAATGGTTACATGTGTACCCACGAGTCTCCCCTTTACAGACATGCCAACTTTATGATAATATTATGCAGGTTTGCGTAAAAACAATGCAGTATAGATGTGTTATTTTTGCCTATTCTAAAATGGTGTGTTTGAATATTCCTGCATACTGAGGTCCCTAAACAGTCTTGGAATTACAAAAAGTAGGTATGACTGTAAAACTGAGACTCTTGTTGATCCAATGAGACCAATTGTATTCATTTGTGATGATGTCAGTCCCCATGGTACTCATTTCATTGTAGTGAGACCATTTTTTTTAATTGACCTCACTGTATAAAATGACCTGTAGGATGGAGGATAATCACAACCTCATAAAACTTTAAAAACGACAAACTACAGACATAGAGCATTCATTGGACGGATGGCTTTCCTATGGTAGATTGACAATAAGGGGGTTTCTGAGCAGTTTACAGAACAGAAGTGCCTGCCATCCAGTCGCAGAAAAATGCAATTCTTCAAGTCAAAATGACAAAGGTTTTTGAAACCAAATCACAGCATGGCTTTTTCTATGGTGTTCCTCAAAGTCTTGGTGTCTTAATGTGATATTTTGGAGGTATTATTGATCATTTTTCTCAATTCTTGAGAGGTAAAAAAAATGGTTAAATGTAACATCAAATCTGTGTAACAAATGGTATCGACACAAAAATTGCTGCAGCAACTTATAAGACGTAATAGAGCATGGGAATGACCAACATATACTTCTATCATAATGTTCTAAACCCTCATAGACTCTCAAAATGTATTTTATCGAATTAATTAAATCATTATCTCCCCTAAATTCCCTCTGTACCCCCCTAAAAAAGACAACAGCGAATCTATTGTGGGTCCCAGAGGGTTAAATAAAAGACATTTTGTTTCAGTTATTGTCATTTTTACCTCGCACACTCGTCTCACAGCCTTGAATTCCAAGCACTGCTGTAAGTTAACACAGACTCGCAGAGCTGCTAGCGTGGCTGTAGATTCTTAGTCTTGTTTTGTTACTTATTTTTTTGTCTTGTAGAGTTGTTTTGCTTTTGTTTCCCGTCAATCCAGAGACACCTCTGATCCTTAACAATGTGTCTTTGTCTTTGAACTGAGTAACAATTCTGTTGAGGCTTCTTTCCAGTGTGTCCCAACACCCCCACCCCTTGACTTCACCCTCACTTCCACACTGAATAGAACAGTGGAAATCCTTGTATTTTCTTGTTGTGTCTGTGTAGAGCTGAATACTTCGGTCTTTTCTCTTCTTCCTTATGATCTTTTCCACCCTGCATGTAAAATGTGTTTTGGGTGATCGGATTGTAGGGCTGGGACGATACATTTATCTTTCGATTCGATACTATTATGATACTTAGGTGTCGATTCGATATGTATTGCGATTTTTAAGTATTGCAATTTGATTTTACGATTTATTGCCATTTTTGTTAACTTATTTAACACTAGACCATGGGGAAAAGTTGAATCCTACACTTTTAGGGACCTTTATTTTGGAAAATCTCTAAATTGATACAGTCAAAATTTTTGATTTTCAGCATGTATGTAGTCAGAGATGTTCTGAAGTCAAATATATCAGTCATTGTCAGGCATTATTTATTTCATCTTTTACAGCAGCCCAAAAAATACATACAATACAATACACAAATTAGTTGTATGTTCTTTTTAATTTATAAGTGACATATAATACTTTATACTTATACATGGTTGGTACCATTGGATTCCTTAGGTTTTCTAAACTTGCTTTAAAACTGAGCCCTTTACAACCTAAAAATTGGAAGTTGCGTTAATGCATTAAAGAAATTAGTGGCGTTAAACAAGTCCAAATTCTTCAATCTGATATGTTTTCCAGTAGTTCCATTTTGTCCTTTTTTTAAAAATTGCCATTAACTCCAGGCCTATAAACTTTAATTTTCACCAACATCTGTTCTTTTACTTTCTGTCTCTTTTTGTAAGTAGATCAGCTCATAAAGCTAATCTATTTGTCATTTCTAGAGTGACACAAATGAAGAGAGAAATAAATGGAGATGCTAAAAAAGGGAAGACAAACAGGAAAATAAAGAAACTAAAAAGTGTGAAAGAAATGTCGAATGAGCATATTATTCTGTATGGAATTAAACATTTGTTAAAGATGCATGTATCTCTCTCATAGCCATTTGTGTCAAAATGTGTTGAGGAAACCGATATTCTTCCCTTTTTTTCATTAAGAGTCATCATTATCCAGTCATTGTTATTGCCTCTCTTAATATTGGCAAATGAGAAGCTGTCTTTGACTTTCTCTCACCATATTTTCATCATACCAAGTCTAATAGAGTTCGTGGCTCAGATAGCTAAGGTGTAACCATTATATTATGTGTGTCAAATTTGCACTTTGGTGCATGCCACTCCTTTTTCTCCCTCTGTCTTTCCTGTTTCTGTCTATTGATGCCAATTATCTGATAACACATGCAAGCTGGCTGCAGGTTTTCATGTGCTGCTTTGTAAATAGGTCAAAACATAATTTGGTGCAATCTGTCAGGAGATGGTTACACTGAAAATAGTATTGTCTCATTTTGGAGTTAGCATCAAAGAGGGGGCGCTTAAAGTCTGGACTTTGAGCACCACAAAAGCTCAAGCTTCAACTTCACTTCACTTGCCAACACGACCATTAACAGGGGGCTAATGAAGGGGCATGTAAAGTGTCTGAGTAAGGCCATGTGCTACGATGGCTTTTATGTGTCCAACCTGTTCCAGGCAGAGGAAAGTCAACAATATGCCAGATTTTTTTTATCAGACAAAGAAGAAAGCTGAATCCAAAAACTAACTTAAACCAGGGCTGTGGTTGATAGTCCAGAAAAAAAATATGTCCTACATCTTTTGCTAACCACTTCTCCTTGACCTCGATGGAAAACATCATGAGGTTACGGAAAGATGTGAAGGAGAATTCATAAGGACTCAGGAAAAGACAACCGTGGTGCAAAGAGAATCTGATTGCACTTACACTAGGCTATGTAATTATGAAACAGCGGACGTTATTGACGTGCATTTAAATTAGGGATGCACCGATCCAACTGTTTCAGTACCAACACCAGTCAGTTGCCTCACTGTGCTGTGCGGAAATGACTGGGATCATTCTTTTATGTCTAAGGCTACATCAGGCTTGACTTAAATATTGCTTCCTAACTTTTTTAAAACAAAATGAAACAAATAAATCCATAGATATACATTTACTGAATAGTTATTTCTTAATCAAATAATAAATCGTACACCAAGAACTTGGTAAAACTTAAACATGAATTAAAATTCCAGTATATAATGTATATAGTATATAAACATAGAACTGAACTGAATTGAGTAGATTGACCCTATTGTCACCGATACCCAATCAAGCCATTTGAGTCAGTATCGGCCGGACATCCGATCCAGTATCGGTATCAGTGCATCCCTACTTTAAATGTTGCTGCTGCAAGGAATTGTTGGACGGAATTATCTTCTTTCCTTTGGGTAAAGGACGGTCCAGTGTATTCTTTGCTAAAGAGATAAGAAAGGAAGCATTGAAGCACCATTCCTTAGCATTTATTGAATTTGACCCGCTGTTATCATAGCTGCCACTTAGATACTATGTTAGGAACCTGCCTAAGCAAAAAAGACTATTCTACAGCAGCCTAACTGTTCCAACTCCACTACATCAGTGGTTGTTTGGAAGTGCAGCAAAATGAATAGTTTATTTTGATCAGGTTGAATTCATTAGAAGTTATCCCACTTGAACAAGCATCAGCATTTTAATCAGCAGCTCCACCCTCACTGCTATTATCTAGACAGAAAAAAAACCTCCAGTAAACAGCTCATGAGGGAGAGCATCTTCGTAGCCGACTGGTTACAGTACATGCCACATTACTGCAACGTCCCAGGTTCGATTTCCAGCCTTGGGACCTGCAGTCTCTGTCTCTACACCGTCAAGTAAAAGGCGAAAGTGGCAGAAAATATCTTAAAAAAAAAAAAAAAAAAAAAAAGATTAGGGCTGAAATGGGATAATGCTTTATTAAATTAGGGATCTAATTTGTGCTGACATAATGTTTGGCTTGGAGACAGGAACATGTTTGACAACCCCTGCACAAAGGGACCGGAATTAATATCGGTCATGTGTAATTGTATTTGTTTAACAGTCTCTTCAGTTGCTTTTAAGAGTATTAAAAAAAAAATCAGTTTATTCTCTCTGTTGTCCTCCACTTGTCTTTTTGCTTCACTTTATCTACGACCTGCTTTAGGAAAACGCAATAAAGAAGCACCTAGTTCTCTCTCTCTCTCTCTCTTTCTCTATTGATCAATGGTATTGAAATTGGAAAGTTACTGCAGGTTTTCTCAGAAAGATGAAACAAAACAAAAAGATACACAAACACATGGTCACACACACACACACACACACACACTTTAGCCATCAACCAAGTTAGAGCCTACAATTTACAGCTATCATCTCGATCTTTCTGCACATCTCCTTCTTCCTGTTTAATATTTAATGGCTGTCAGGCCATTGTTTTCTTCCTTTCCCTTTTTTTTTATTATTTCACTCTTTTACAGTTATTCCTTTCAGCCTTTTATCCTCTCACAAAGTTAGGACCCTTGAGAGATTGCTAGATGCTCTCTGTGTATAGCTTGTGCGACTGTGTGTGGATGTGTGCATGCATAAAAGAGAGATTTATTTTTGGCTTTATTTGCTGTATCGGCTTTTCCGGAACAAACTTTATAGAACTTTTTTCCTCTAATCAGTGTTGCAGGTTGTGGCAATTATAATATGACTTTTCCTTGTAGACCATTTCAGTGTCCTTTATGTTACAATATCACAATAACAATGAAACTTTCTAGAAGAACTACACTACTCTTTAAGATATTCTCTATCCTCCTACACACACTCTTTTCCTGTGGGCACAGTATAAGTGTCAATCCAATTAACTTCAATAGCTACATAGCTTTATATAGCTTTATTGATTAGACTACTGCAGTGCACGATCAAAACATGCCTGTTCAGAATGAGCCGATTGCTCGGCCTCCGGTGTTGCTGCTTGCAGCTTTCTCGAGAACTGCTCCTTCAAACCACTTGACACTTGACACTGCGCTTCCTTGGGTCCTGACCTATACATCCACCACGTGTGACGTCGGTTGGATGAACGGTTATCAATAAATGTATTAATACATTTTGTCATGTAGATCTCTCTAGTCCTTCTTTTCTGACTTCATCCATTCTTGAATGTACTATAGCGCGCTGTAGCCAGCATTCCGTTCAGCGGTGTAACAGTTAATAGGATCCCCTCTCAATACACTACACAGTGTGTACATAACACACTAGTAATGAATATCTTCCTTAGATCTCAAGAGCTCGCACTTGACACTCTACCTCCTTGGGTGCTCAGCAGTACACCCGCCGAGTGTGAAGTCAATCGGATGAACAGTTGTTGAGAAAATCGAAGGACAGTTATACATAAACTCTTTCCATATTAGTTAGACTAGTACAGTGCCTGCTCGTGGCGTGGCAGTTGGGTACAGGCTGGGTCACTTCAGGTTAAGGCAACAAAACCACTATAGTTAGGTTGAGGAAATAACTACATGGTTGGGATTAAAACTACTAAGTTTGTAAAGTGAAAATGACACTGAATGTTGTGAACATGGGACACAAACAAACAGCTGATTGTAACGTGAAAGTAAAACTTAACGAACGAAACACGAACATCGGTCTCCTGGATGAAAGCCTTGTATTTCTTGGACAAATCCACCTCCCCTCCTGCCCGTCCTTAGCATGTCTTTTTTGCTTTTTAAACTACGTCACCACACTCCCAGCGCGCTATCTCAGAGCATTTACTGTTGCCGCGGATGTGTTTAAATTATAGTTAATGGAACACCCGGTGTGTTTCATACCGGCACTAAAGGCATCGTGCGGTGGTGTATTGAACGCTGACGAGCAAGTGCATTATGGCATGGAAACAATAATGTGTGGGGCCTCATGAATATCTGCACAAAACACCATCGGAGTTCATTCAATAGATGTTGAGATATTCAGTCTAGACCAAAGTCGTGGACCGACTGACTGACTGACTGACAGACTGACATTGCCATCCCTAGAGCCACGCTGCTGCTAGCATGGCTAAAAAAGAAGAAAAAAAAATCCACTGAACACAATGTTTTATTATTAACCTTTTTCAACTTTTCTGGGACTTGTCTTCTTGCCGAGTGCAAAGTAATTCTTATAAAGTTCTAAAAGCACAACCACTTCTAACAGAGACTTCAACCTTAGACTGTTAGTTGTGTCCCTTTATTTTCTATTATTACAGAAAATGAAATGGCCACTGCTCTGTTTTGTGGCACACATTTCTCTGTGTTTGTCCGAATTATTGCAAAAAGCATTTATTGTGACACTGAAATGGCATCGTGGCAGTTGGAGCTTTAGACTGCATTAATCCAGGACTTTTGGATATGCACTTTTGCCAACAAAAACAGTTTTGTGAAATGAGCATGCTGTATTAAAGGTAGCCTGTGGAGCTGTAATTGTACATTCAGCATTTCTCACCAATATGTGTCCTTAGTGTCTACCAAACATTTCAAATCAATTCCAGTTATATTGTCCTGAGGAAGCAATTCATTTCACATAACATTTCACATAATCCGATTTGTGTTTTTGTCTCTTTTTGTACACATTTCACAAAACCTTATGAGGCTGTGTCCCACAGAATTAGTGGACATAAATGCCTCAGATGGATGAGTTTGTGCTCTTATTTGCCATCGAGGAGCTCCGGAACCCTGGGGTCAAAACTTTAAAAGCTGCCTTGAAATCGGCTGACCTGAGATGATGCCACACAAACATCCCTCATCAAATCCTATTTTTAGCACAGTGGCTGCTGCAAGGCAGGGATCAGTGGTCTCCAAGACTGATGACACTGAGCTCCCTCCAGGAGTGATGGCCACTTCGGACCGCTACAGATAACTAGGAGGCAGCTGTGCAGTTCCTGTCCTCTGGGTTTATTGTCACCTCACGCACCACTGACATGCCCTTTGATTTTACGGCAAAGCAGATGGTGCCACAGCTCAGCCTTTTCAGTCTCCAGACTATTCTACTTCATTTGTGGTTAGCTAGGTGTCAAACAGGTTTCAGGTAAATTAAGTTACCTTTTTTGAAATTTTCATTTTTCTTTCATTTGTAATTTGATCATAAATATCGGCTGCACATTACACATAACAAGGATGCTCTCTAGGGTACTGAACCGCTGGTACTTCTATGCATTGAAAAACATCAACGGAGATTAGTAGGAGTTGTGAAACTGGTCACCATAAAAGAAAAGAGGGAAACATGAAATTCCCATTTGTTTCATGGTGAGTTTGAGTTAAATATTGTTTTAGTGGACGTATTCATCGAGACGTCACCAATTGGTTTGTGGACTGCCGGTTTGAAGCTTAGAGTTTGACATGATGTCCGTCACCATCTTGGTTTGTGGTCGTCACCATCTTGGTTACTTGCAACCAGAAGTGACACGTGAAGGTGCTGCTAAGTACAACCAAATGCTGAATAAGACATCTTTTAGTTGACCAAAAAGGTTATGATTAACTTTCATGAACAGACAACACACTGTGAAAGGGTTAAAGTGCTAATATGAAAATACAGACAACTCCCTCCTTCAGCCACCTGCTGGTTACTAGAAATAATGCAAGTTTAAGGCATTTCTTCATTGGCTTCAATTTTCAGGACCCCACAGTTGCCCACTGGTGTCAAGTCTATTCCACCACTCCAATCATCACTGCAGTGGATGTGGCTAGAGGCTCCAAACTGCACTGAGCACACTAGTGGTTTGTGCGAGCTGGGTGCCAAAGCTAACAGTGCTTTACATTTAGACAAATAAAGTTGGCACTGTATTTAGCCCATTCAAATTCTTAAGTCACTGCTATGCAGCTTGAATAAACTGCTTCTATTGCCTAAAAATAGGCCAATTCCCTTGTCCTCAGTGTATTGTATCTGGGGCTGGTTAACACGTGTTCCCATAAGGCCTTCCTCCTTCTCTCTCCCACTTCTCTCTGTTCTCTTATCTCCTCCTCACAAAGTCTTATACCTGCATTACATATTTTTTTCTTCCCTCTCTCTCCTTTGTCTGTTACGTTTCTCTCGTGTGGTCACTGTAATGCCAATCCCATGATGCCTTTCCTTAGTCTCCCTACATAGCTTTTGTACTATAAAAAAAGACAACGGCTATTGTAAAGTTGCTCCCTATTGGCCCTCTACGTCCCACCCTAATTACCTCCTTACATCCCATCCTACAATTCCCTCTCTCCTTCCCTCACTCCTTATCTTATCTTTTCACTCCAAGTAACTCCCTCCCGCCTCCTTCTGGCTATCCCATCCCTCCCTCTCATTTTCTGTAACACACACACACACACACACACCTTTAGTAATAGATGCACAAACACACACACAGAGAGTAAAGAGCTAATATATTGTTCTGCCACACTTCTGGGGCACTCAAGATCCATTTTGGTTTTGCATGAACACTTGTCTTTTCTAAGCTGAAATATAGAGGCATCTTAATTAAGCCTGATGTCCTTTCATCTCCCGAAAAAAAACAGAAAAATTATGTCAAGGAAATGGAGGATGCACCACAAAGAGACAGAGAGAAAAGATGTAGTGTATTAGAGTTTTTCTTGGGTAAATTGGGGATTTAGCAATGAGTGCTTTTGCCTGATATGTCACGAACAGGATATGAGGCTGCGTAGCTGTGGAGGAAACTGAATCCTCTGTGGGTGTAGCTGATGAGGGAAGTATTGGGGGAATCAGCTGTCTAATTCTTTTAAATGAGACTCTTGCCACTTTTGTGTCTCTCTGTCTCTCTTTTGTTCCGTCACTCACTGCATATGTTAACGGTTGCCATAAGGGCAAGGATCTCCATTTGCTGAGCCTACAGCATTTTATACAAGGAATTGTGTAAAACAAAACCAAAAAAACTTTGGTGTAGCAAAAAAACCAAAGTGATTTTGTGCATTTGCTAACATTTCAACAACCTTTCACATTGCACAGAAAAGGTTCACAAAAAGACACACCTTTTTATTTATTTTATTTAATTTTTTGTATTTATCTATGTTTTATTATTTTTATTATTCATTTTTTTTACCTTGAATATTTTATTTGTATATTTGTGTGTATTTATTTATTTATTTATATTTATCTTTGTACACTTGTTTTTTTTTGAGTGCCCTCTGGGTATTGTCATGGGTGGGTGGGATATCTATCAGTCCAAACATGTTTGTGCAGTGGATTGTCAGAGTTGTATTAACAAAATTCAGAAATAAACGTTGAATATAATGTAAGCAAGGCACATTCTGCTGTCGTACTTTCTGACAAGGTACTAAGATCACATCTTGGTGGGAAAAAAAAACAATAATGTTATTTGTTATTAATAACAAAACCAATCACAATTTAAAAAATGACAATAAAAATTAAAAAAAAATCCCATTTACTATATATCTATGTTTTTTCCATAGCCAGGCATTACAACAATCCATCAACCCAACTTTTTGGGCTTTTTCTGTGATGTCTTTTTTCTGCGCAGCACTTTGTAGCTACTATTTTGAAAACTACCATTTTAATTACCTCTCTCTTTTTCCCATGTTACCCTTTATTGTGCTTTGCTCATTTTGCCGAGAAAGATAGAGAGACACTGACAAAAAGGTTAATTGAACAAAACTTTGAGGATGTTGGCCCAAACCTCGGCTGACACAACACACACAAACACACTTAGACAGGACATTTTGTCTAACTCCTTCTATGACTCCCCAGCTTCTTTTTTCTTCTCCTTTTCCTTTCAATTTCTCACCCTATTGTCTCCATATGTCTTCGCCCTTGTCTCCTACAGCACCGCTGTCTCTCCGTAATTGGCTGTAATTGTCAAATTGTGGCAGTGCAGTACATGGATGTGTGTGTGTGTGTGTGTGTGTGTGTGTGTGCGTGCGTGTGTGTGCGTGTGTGTGTGTGCGTGTGTCCGTACGAGCACAGCAGGTCTCACTGCTTTCGGTGAAAGCTCCTTATTAAGGAGAGTTCACACTACAGAGATCCAATTAGTCAGCGGTATTCACCGTGGATGTACAGGGCCGCATGTATGGAGAGATCTCTAATGGGGTACAGTACGTCGTGTGTCAAAGTGTATTGTCACCGTTCCTCACGTACATTTTAATGTCATGTAAGTTCAAAGACTAATGACGTGTCATCATGGCAGTAGCAGGAGAAGGTTGATGCCTTTTTCAATTTTATTCTTCGGGCTATGCGAACTGTAGCAGACGAGTCAAACACACATCCAAGACCCTTTGAGACAAAACCTTAGAACAAAGTGTAAAGCCCACGAGCTGTCATGGCACTGTGAACGTTGTCATATAACTGAGGACTTTGATCCTGGCTTTCACTTTACAAAATAATTGACAGTATAAAATTAAAGCGAATGTGACACCTCCCTAAAAGATTAATCATCATTTTTAGCAGCGTTTTCTCACTCTTAATCACACACGCGCTTACATTATCACTGTGTGATGTTTATTGAATTGCAGGTGTCATCATTCGCTCTCTGCGGTATTCAAATTTTCCAAACCTGCCACATTTACATCTGCTTCACTTAGGGATTTCTGAGAATAACTTTTGACAACCAAGACAGTGAGACTGAAATTTTATGCGGAGACAGAGACAACAGCTGTTTTAGGGCTGCACAATTAGTCAAATATTAATCACGATCACAATTTTGGCTCCCCACAATTAAATGGACATGATCGACTGTGATATTGATGTTTAAAATACCTGCTCCGCTTACAGAAAGCTCTGCTGTATAAATCAAGATGATCCCAGTGACCGGCCTGTCTGCAGACAGCATGGTGCTAAAGAGCTCCGTTAACGGAGGTTCCATGGAGTTACATTATGTTGTGTTCAGGCTCTACTCAGAGCCTGAGCTAATGAGAGGTGTCATTCATTAGCATTATGATGCGTTCAAGCTCTATTCAGTAAAAGAAATGTCAGTATATCAGTATTGTACAATGGTAAATTATAACACTATCATGATGCGTTCAAATTAAAACTTGTAAAATATAGTTTTGGGTGATAAACTTGAATAAATCCAGTTGTTTGAGATGTTTTCACAGCAATATAAAATAGATAATGGAGAGGGAATTGTTTAACTTCCTAACACAAGTCCTAAGCAGCTTATAATATATAATTAGAACTACTAATGCCAAGATTTTTTTTTTTTTATCAAGGCAAATATTTAGATACAAATACAATAATTTATTTCCTAATAATTTTAATTGTGTGTTTCTATATACCACTATAGATGACATAAGGATACAATTTAGAAATGTTGACGGTTGGAATGGAGCACAACATGGAAGTGAAAACTGTGCTCTCTTTATTTAAATGTGAAATTGCAATAACATATTTTGTCCCTAAAATCTATAAATAATTGTGATACATCATCATGATCTCAATATTGATCAAAATAGTGGTGATTATCATTTTGGCCATAATTGTGCAGCCCTAAGCTGTGTTGTGAGAGACAACCAGAGAGAGACGGAAATCTATGCGGAGACAGAGATAACAGCTGTGTCATGAGAGACAACCAGAGAGAGTGACTGAAATCTATGCGGAGACAGCGACAACAGCTGTGTCGTGAGAGACAACCAGAGAGAGTGACTGAAATATATGCAGAGACAGAGACAACAGCTGTGTTGTGAGAGACAACCAGAGAGAGTGACTGAAATCTATGCAGAGACAGAGACAACAGCTGTGTTGTGAGAGACAACCAGAGAGAGTGACTGAAATCTATGTGGAGACAGAGACAACAGCTGCGTTGTGAGAGACAGGCTATGTCTTTTCTTTCAGTCACAACAAAGAAATAAAACTTGTTTATGCCCTCGTGCCCATTTCCAAAAATAAATTGCATTTTGGTTTATTAGGGCGACTACTTTTGCAGACTTTGGCATCTGTCTTTGCAATTATTAAATCCTTCCTATATTAATGATAGCAGCTCTTGTTGAAATGTCAGAGTCTAGAAAGAAGTCAGTTTGAGAAGCTGACACCTAAATATGACACTGCAAATGAACTCGCTCGCTGACACGAAGGCTCATCTTTTCCAAAAGTTGTCAAAAGACGACAAACTTGTAATAATATGCCAGTCTGTCATTCCAAATGCAGTAATTGATCGTGCATTTGACAATACAGCTGATAGCACATTTGTTTCTTATCTGTTCATTTTTTCCAACTAACAGAATGGATTGAGGTCAAACTGGAAAGGACACCGGCGTGTTTCCTCTGCCTGTCTCTTTTGATATTTGTTGTTGGTTCCAATTAGAGCTGAAAGGCCGGCATTGAATACACACAGGAGTTTCAGTATAATAAGCAAGATCTGCAGGTGTTGGACAGACGCCTGTACTACAAAGCCAGTTCAACATACCCAGGGTATCTTCTCGTTATCTGGCTTAACTAACCCTAACAAACGCTATTCCGCTAAGCGGTCCTATGACGGTGGTTAACAACTCGTAAATCAACCCAGCGTTTCTCAATCTGACTGTGAGTGCATTCACATGAGGGGGGGCATGTTTGCAGCATATGACCAATCACGAATATAGACAAGTCTACAGTCTGCAGAGTGGCACGTTTTCCAAATAAAGCGCAAACTATAATATTAGACAAATACAAAGACGTTAAACACATAATTCAGACTAAAACACAGTTGCAGCTGCCAAATGCAGGAACAACAGCTGGCAAAAGAAAAAAAAATTGCAGATGTGTGAATGCGTAAATTAACAGACTTATAAAATCACTGCCCCATCTAGAGCATCAGTAGATCCGACTATAATTGCTCAGTGCATTCCTTTAAATTAATAATTCTTATTGAATAGAAGATTAGAAGATACTCTATTATTCCCTTTAGAGAAAAAAGTGTCATGTATGACAATTTATCCTTCTTTCAGCTGCGTCTCCGAATCCCGCGGTGTGAAACAAACTTGAGAGCAAATAAAAAACAAATATAAAGATTAGGCTTACTTTCATATCTCATAATCACCCACTGCATTAAACTGCTTTGCACTAAATACTAAACGGTGGAGTAAATGAGTGTGATTGAGGCTTCCCGCAGCATTCCAAACAAGAAGTCTGTAACATTGGTTTTGATCAAACTCAGTCTTCACCATCGCATTCAGGACTTTGTGCAGCTCAGAGCACGTTGAAATTTGAATGGATGAAGCAATTGTTGTACTGCGATCAAAATGTACTGTAGCTTATCTGGCCAGTAAGTAACTCACCCCAAAAACAACTTGCAGTATTTAGCATTTTTATAGTCAAACAGCCATCTGGAAATGTACCTCTACTATGGAGCAGATGCTTATAATTACTTATTAACATGAACCTTGTAAAACTAGTTCTACAATAAATGTGTTTTAAATGTCATAAACATTACAAGACCAGGACACAATAGGCCGAGGATGTAGTTATCTGTGCTGGTGTACAGCCTACTTGGCATTGAGCTGAACATCATTCGAGAGTATCTTGATGTTGACGAGCACAAGAGACGCTCAGTTTTTTCGGTTAAAACGGTTTTGGTCAATCGGCTGTAACACACCAGTGACTCATGAACCGGGAGCAAAATGCACTGGAAAGGTAATTGGGAAAGGTGTCATGTCATTAAAACACCGCTACAGGCCAA
The DNA here is from genome assembly GCA_916700815.1 of Helicolenus hilgendorfi. NCBI lineage: Eukaryota > Metazoa > Chordata > Actinopteri > Perciformes > Sebastidae > Helicolenus > Helicolenus hilgendorfi. The sequence goes on from CAKALG010025163.1 coordinate 17,707, forward strand.
GATGCTAGCGATTGTTGCTAGAATCACAACACAGATGCGTTTTAGTGAGTCAGAGCCGCCTGAAACGAACAACTTTCACCGCAATACATATCAGTCATTAATTGCAATACAGCATATGTGTCGAAACATCTGAAGCTGTACTTTTTTACAGCAGAACTTTGGACACAAGGCATGAAAATGTACACACTTGATCTCCTGAGGACTGGAAAAGTGCATATTTCCTGCTGTTTTAATGACTTGATGTATTTTGTAAGTATTTTGCTTCAATTTTCTGTCTTAACACGATTTGATCACCCCAGTCACTTTAAAAGTCACCGTTAAAACACACCAGAAGAGTGGATTAATTGGCGAATTACATAAAAAAAAATGAAAGGGAAGTTTCATCCAAACGCAAAACTGCATGTCAAAGAGAGAAGTCTCCGTTTGAACGCTGCGATAATGAATAATTAGCGCAGAATGAGCCAAACTCACGCTGAGCTGAGCTGTCTTCTGCTGATCAACCCTCCTAAAGATGTGAGGAACGGGAGAAGTCGGAAAAATTGCAAAGGAGGAGATGAAGACACAGCTACAAAGGGGGATTGGGGAGGATGATAAACAATAAACAGAACCGGAAAGGGATTGATAGTATGAAAAAGAATATGAGTCAAGAGACGAAGCGAGGAAAGCAGAGAGGAGAGGGAGCCGTAGTAATTATAGTCATCTCCTCCCCTCAGCTCTTTGGTAAATAAACGAGCATCAATTAGCCACAATGGCTTCCAGTCGCCTCAGTGTCGGAGCACTAATTAATTTCATCTTTGTATTCTTGCCGATCTCCTCCCCCTCCTCTAGCGCCCCTTTTTTTCCTTTTTCTGTGTTTCTCTTACTGTTCTGAAAGTGGGACATTTATGAAGAGCATGTGCAAACAGGTCCTGTCCTGTCTCACTGACCGGCTGTCATTTTTGTAATTAGGATGTACATTTTTGCATTGCCAGCAGCTAGGCTTAAGAATGACAAACATCTTTTTGTCGTTTAGTTGTTTTGTCCGTTGAGGACATTTAAACAACTACAGGCCAGATTGCCATGAAATATGCATGTTTCTGAGAGATGGTCAGAATATCCCCTTTGGCCGACACTTTTGAATCTAATGTATCTTGAAAACTACTCACCACATTGCCATGAAATTTCTTTTGGAACTTCACACGTCAAGGCAGATGACTGACACGATAATGTGCAAGGCAAAAGTGTGCTGTAATGGGCTGTGGTCAAGTCTAACTTAATCAAGTCCAAGACCAGGTCCAGGTCCTCAGGCAGTCGAGACCAAATCAAGACTGAGTCCAGAGCAAATCGAGTCCTGTTCAAGACCATAATAGGCAATAGTGTCTTTTCCAATGCTAATATAGTGATTAATGAGTTAGGATGGACGAAATAATCTACAAACAATATTGATCTATCTTCTACCATCAAACTAAACAATGCATATAATTTAGGTTTGAGGACCATTACACTAATGTTACATTCATAAACCTTGAATTTGATTCGATACTGACGTTTCTATCCCGGGGACCACCCCCAATATGCCCTGAAGCAAGGACATTTTTCATGTTCATTAAATTTTCATTTTCAATTTATTTATTGAGATTATTAGTTATACGAATAGCATGGTGTAGGTGTGCTGCAGCACATCCTAAAACAAACAACCATCAAATGATAAAGTTTAAACTCAGTGACTCTATCACGCACACCAGCATTAAGGTGAGAGAGAAGGCTCGAGACCAGACTCAAGAACAAGACCAGACTTGAGTACTACAGCCCTGCTATGCAGCTGCTAGAGTTCTTACAAAAACAAAAATAACTGATCACATCACTCCAGTACTTAAGTCCCTACACTGGCTCCCAGTAAGTCACATAATTGACTTTAAAACACAACTGCTTGTTTAGAATCACTAAAGAGGGTAAGTCCAAATTACCTTTCAGATATGTTACCTACTTGACCTCTAAGGTCACTGGGAAAAAAATCTAAAGCACTTTGAATTGCCTTTGTGTATGACATGTGCTATATAAATAAACTTGCCTTGCCGTGCCTTGACCATAATTATTCTTTATATGGAGAAGCAGGAGCATTGACAGTCTGCTGCCGTGAAATAATGGTCAATGTGTATGTGTGTATTTGTCTCATATCTCATACCAATTTGACATGAAGATATTGAGGGTTCATATCTGATGCTGATCTCGACCTTGGTATATTAGTGTATACTGCAGCCAAATTTTAGATTCAGACCTCAAATCTGATTGCAGACTCTCTCCTCTGCCATGTCTACTGTTGCTTTGCTAGTGTTTGAACTGCTTCCTCCCTCTTCTCCTCTGGGATATGGGACTGTATGAGTCCTGTGATCCTCTGGCTTCCTAAAGAAATGCAAGAGCTTGGAACATCAATGCTTCCGCACCTACTCATCAATATTTAACACAATCACACTGGGTGGCCCTGCCGGTTTGTCCACTCTAGAGCGGAGTATAGTTCTTCTTCTTTTTGCCCTGACTGACCAGTTACCATGCAGCACTGGTGTTGGCTTTGTTGGTATGTGTGCAATTGTGTCTGGATGCGTGAGGGTGCATTTTCATGTTTTAGTTGCAACCATGATGAACTGCTTTAATGCAAGACATGTATTCTGTTCCTCTGTTTGTGTGTGTGTGTGTGTGTGTGTGTGTGTGTGTGAGTGTGTCCAGCTACAGTACACTTCACTATTGATTGCTACAGTTCATTAAATACAGTAAAGGCTGTGCGGAGAACACACAGGAACACATAAATACACATCGATCAACATTATCCTGATGAGATTAGACAGTTTAGACAACTCAATAATGGTATGACTAACGATTAAGTCACGGTTTCTGAGCAACTTTATTTAAGCGTGTCAGTAGGGAGCTGGTAAACCTGGTCTGTGTTTAAATATTAAAGTCCCCCTCCACTCATAAATGTGTTTTGCTTTTTGATACTTTACTTGTTGATGTTTTTGAGCTTCACTGTGCAGAATGATGTGTAAGAGTTTGTTTCCACATTCATCTGCTGAAGGGGGAAAGTTTATCTCTGTTCATTGTAAATCTGAGATTAACACGTGTACGTACGTGCAGGACAAAACTTGACCTCTCCAGGTCACATTCATTGAGAATGGACGGTTCAGTGAAGTAGGAGACATCTTTAAAATTATTATCCCAAGCAAAATATGTGTATGTCTTAAAACTAGTCTGGAAGAGATCTTTAAAGTATTATGTAAGCAAATAAATACTTCCCCCCCTAAACCCTTAGCAATGGGGAATGTAGTTACATGTATGATGGGATACACCAAAGTATTTAAGGGGAAAAGTTCAATTCAATGAGAATTCTCCCCACTTTCTGACAGTAATATAAATAAATTAAAAACCCTTAGGCCTGACTTACATTGATTAATATTTAAAATGTCCTCATAGCTGCTTGTAACTACAATTTAATGTGTTTGACCCATTTGACACATTTTTGCTGCTTATAAATAGAGTGTTAAGCTGGGCTCAGTCTACAGGAGTTTCGAGCCGATTCATCTTTGATTCAACCCTCCCAACAATCGGAGGGGAAATCTAGTCTGGGACCTTGGTCGGTTCTGATTTTCGGCCCAGATTATCCGGTAATATGAGGGGTTTACAGATCCAATTTTAAACTCCTGAACTGTTCGTGGATGTAATATGTAGAAGTTAAAATCTGGATGATTCTGTCAATACTTTACGAAGGGAATGACAATAGCCAATGAGAGGGACGCGCCGGATCAGCTGACCGTTATTCAAGCAACAATAAACATTCTAGTCCTTGAGACTGACATTAGCTAAAACACTACTGTTGACAGATATTAAAACTGTCGCTGAAGAATAGACGTGTTGACCGCTGCTCCCCAACTTTTCTCTTCTAGACTGATATAGCCTTTTGCTTTTGTTTTTTCTCACTCTAAAGCATTACTACAGAAAGTTGTTGCACCACATCAGTCTCCGTTTTATTCACATGTGAGAGAGACATGTGGTGGTGCGTTGCACTTTGTTGCATAGAACTCTTAATAACATCCTGTAGTAGTGTGTTAAGCACCATTAGTTTCAAATCTTGTACATTGTGTATGTTTGCAATTAGAGAGAAGAACATATGGGAAGATTCTCCTAATGTGTGTGATGCAACCCAATTTCAAAATTGGTTAGGATTATTAAAACTCCTGCAATATGAGCCCAGCTTTACCAGTTTAAATTAAAAAAATCCTCATATTGACTGTGGATCTTAAATGTCGGACTAACCAGTCGTGAGGGGTGACCTGATGGTGTGACAAATGGTCTCCTCTCAAAATTAACTTGTGTAATGTTCAAAATGAAATGTGTATCTATAATATTATGTATAAAGTGTATTTTATATTATTGTTTCCCTGCAAAGTGAAGCAGGTCATGTGCCATTTTGAATCAATTCTTTTGATAGTTTTGTTTATTTTCAACTTATATACATCAAAATGACCAAGGCGCTATTAAAAATGTGTCCTTAAAATGTATCAACTGTAAATCTCTCTACTATCACATTTTGAAAAAAGAAACAAGCATCTGTGAGAAAAAACGGGGACATGAAATAATTGCTAAAAGTGGAGCTTGTGGCTGACGTCTCAGCTGACAAGCTTGTTGACTTGTGACACATCAGCCATGTATTCCTGGTCACTGAGCTCTGTAGCTGAAGAATGAACCTCTGTCGGTCTCATTGCAGCATGAACACATAGTCAGTAGAGCTGTATCAAAGGCAGTCATTACGGCAGCAAGTACTGGGGCAGGGAGTTGAATCCATTTTTAAAACCTCAAAACGTACAGGGCCAACAAGCTGCGTTTGTTTTTTGTTTTTTCTGCTGTTGACACATCTTGAGTATAATGTAATATTCATATCAAAAGATGAATGAATATGCAGCAAAAGAAGACTGTCAGCTTTTGATGGTGAGATTCTTGGACATGCTACAGCTCTGTGATGTATTGACTTGCTCGCCTTGAGCTTTTTTTAAACCCTTAGAGACTCTATTAGCTTATTGCAGATATAGTATATTGGTGTACATGTTGGCTATAGGGCTGCACAATCAATCGTAACATGATCACGATTCAGGCCTATCCCACTTTTATGTTGCAATGATTCTGCTGTGTTTGCATTAACAGGGGAATCCGTTGACAAGTGTGTGTGTTGCTCCACGTGACAAACACAGGAAGAGAGGTCAGGACAATGATGGTAATAATTTATAATGATGTAAAAACAAAAGTGTGTTAAGTTTTGGAAACCCAGCAATGGTATTTTTCCACCCGGAGTTAAAAAAATGCTGTGCAGTAGGGGTGTAAATCACCATTTTCATCAAGATATGACATTGTATTAATGCTTTATGCAACGATACACTATTTGCAGATTATCACAAATTCTGCCACGATACGATTTTAATTTTATTTAATTTTATTAAATTCAGGGGGCTGCGATAGATATGAGACAATATCAGATGCTCATTTGACCAAACAGTTACATTTATATCAACACACTAAAAGCCACTAAAATATGTTTTGATAATTTTATTACTGGGCTCTTTCAGACATTTAAATGAAAAACTTTTTTTTTTTTTTTTTTATAAAAAATAACAAAAATAAACCCCATGTTGTTGGAGGTCTGGTTGCTGGTCAATGCTGGTGAGCGGCTTGTCAATAAAATGAGATTAGCCGGTCCACCTTAAGTGAGCCTGAGCTGAAGTTGCTGCTAACTTTGAGGGTAACCTGGTAGCCAGCAAGACACAGGAACTTGGCTTGGGTCTTGAGGAGCTGTAGTATTTATTCACCGACAAATAAACTGTAATTTACACACACTACACTGCTACGTTCACAGCTATAACGTTACTGCTACTCACAGTCACACACATGCTCTCTCTCTCTCTCCCTCTCTCCCTCTCTCTCTCTCTCTTTCTCTCTCTCTCTCTCTTTCTCTCTCTCTCTCTCTCTCTCTGCTGATCAGACACTCACTACTCATTTCCTTGTCATGATTCCACAACAGCTCATGTCCGTGCAGCCACTAGCCCTGTTTGGATGTTTAGGAATGAGGTGCACTTGGATGGAAATGGTTACGTTGGCGTACCGTGGGAATTTCAAAATGACGGCGTATCTTAAAGATGATGATACGTATGTGTTGACATTCGTAGGAGAACGCATGGAAAATGAGAAATAATTTTACGTAAAATATTATACGAACCGTTTTATGAAGTTACGTTGCCTGATGCGATGTATCAGTGTCTATCAGTTCTCTGCATCATCCTGCCGCCTCCCCTCATGATCTGTGTGCATGAGTGTGTTTGATCAGTGTTGCTCCCACCCCGTCCGTCCCTGCCAGAAATGCTGAAAGTGATGTTCTGTGTGCTCACTTCATTTGATCCGTCTGAGTGTGTTTAAAAAGAGACAAACATGGCATCATAGAAACCCCACTTGTCCTTGGCAAAATGCTGTAAACCCGTAGTGACAACTCACCAGCCAAAGACTACACACACACACACATACACACAGCTGGCACAACATACATTTGGCCAACTCTCCTCTCTCATCTCGTCCTCTGACACTTCCACTGCGAGCGACTGTTTGTCT
>CAKALG010025165.1:0-12475 GCA_916700815.1 Helicolenus hilgendorfi
GCAGTCGGGAGGCAATAACGTTTCAGCATCGCTGCTTCAGCCCGGGAGGCTGAAGCAGCGGGGCTGAAGCAGGAAAAGCCAGCACTAGGATCAGCAGTGATTCATGGAGAGACCTTCGTCTGGTCAGCTAACATTACTGCCAAGCAGCTGAAATATAGAGTGATATTGTGGTTTTAGCTGACGTGTGTCGCCTCACTGTTTTGAACGATTCTCGTTCACGTCTATGTAGAGCGAGGTGTCGCTGCTAACAAGCATTTCTGAAAGTTACAAATAGTCCCTTTATAAGAGCCGGCTCTTTGAACCGGCTCGTTCATGATCGACACATCACTAGTCACATGACGCAGCAACAAATACACAACATCTTCACCGTTGTCTCTGCAGCTTTTGGTCGAAATAATTCACAAGACCTACATTAATGAATACACAGTGAAACAGGTAAGACGTTGTTGACTGAGGGGAGATGTTTACAGGTAGTCTGGTTCACGCTGTAACACGTTATGAAGCAGTTTAGTGGGCTAGCTGAAAGACTTCCTCATCGATGTTGTGATGCGCTAACTAACGTCCAACTGATCATCTCCATCTGATAGACTCGGTGTTGGTTTCTTGGTGCCTCTTTTGTTTCAGGTAATAAAAGCAGTCTGGGTCAGCAGAGTCGTTGCATATGGAGGTAGAGGAGATGGACGATGAAGGACCTTCGCTCCAGAGTGAACCCCCACACAGTGAAGGTGTGTGATTAACCTGCTCTCTGCTGGCATCACCTGTCTACACCTGTCTGATGACCAGCCTGCATGAACGTTACTATTGATTAGCTGAATGATCCAGCCCCAGTCTGTGCCTTTCAGAGGGCAGCTCATGCATCTTCATTCATTTGTGAGAGACCACTAGGGGGTCCGAGGAGTAGACCATGGGCATCAAAACAAGTCAATTTCAATTTTATTTTTGTATAGCCCAAAATCACGAATCACAAATTTGCCTCAGGGGGCTTTACAATCTGTACATGAAACGACACCCTCTGTCCTTTACAGTGCGACCCTCTCATCGGATAAGGAAAAACTCCCTCCCCCCAAAAAACCCCCAAAATAAAACAGAGGAGGGATCCCCCTTCCAGGATGGACAGATGTGCAACAGATGTTGTGTGTACAGAGTAACAACATAATGAAAATACAACATAGACATGACAAAAATTAATACATATAATGTGAAAATATATGAGAAGATGGATCCAGGAGGATGTCAAGCAGCGCAGAGCCAGAGCAACACAATTTATATTATTGCATGCTTATTATACTAGCATTGCCCAGTGATTATTTTGGTGAAAGATACATGAAATATGGGATGAACTGCACAATGTCATCAGTACAGTGACTGACACTAGATCACTGAAAACAATACAATCTTACAAAATGGTGAAAGGTAGCCTGTCAGATTTCAAGGATCCATCAGACTTGGGTGACACAATACTAAATACTTTGTACATTTTTTTCTTTAATATTTGACAGATCTCCAGCAGGGATCACTGTGTCTGGAGAGCTCAGCCCCTGTAGAGGACGTGTTTGTGGATAAGGAAGCAGTGGACAAACTCACCGAGGGATTACTCTCTCACTACCTACCAGACCTACAGAACTCTAAACGAGCCCTACAAGAGCTCACGTGAGTATTTCCTCGCTTGGTGTTTCACGACATTTGATAGGTATTGCAGTACTTTTTAGATACTCTATTCACCAGTATTATGTCACCAGTGACTTGAGTGATAAGTTTTCCCCTAACAGGTTAAAGTTGTACTGATTAGTTCAGTCACCTGGTGAACAAGCAGCATTGTTTTGCTATTTAACCTTTATTTAGCCAGGATAATCCTAATGAGATTTTGAATCTCATTTCCAAGGGGGGTCCTGGCCAAGATGGCAGCGTAAAAGTTTCACACAAGCATCACATATAAAAACACAAAATAACAGACTTAAAAAACAAAACAGCAAAAAGTTAAAGACAGCGTACAAACATTACAAAAACACATAAAAAGAGATGACAGACTCACATAATCCTTAATCATGTTTTTAAAATTTTGCATGCTTGTAATTTTGTATAATCTCGTTTAAAATGTATCTGTAGCTCACAGCAAGATTAGGATCAAGGAATTATGTAAAGAAGAAATCATTGAAAACTTTGAGCTAACCGAGGTGCTAAGAGAATCAGACTGAACTTTAAATAGGCTTTGTAACCATGCAAACATGCTTGTAAATTGTCTTTTGATTTGTATGTTAAATATTGAGGATGGACCCATGAATCCCAGGGTAAAGGAGATTAGAAAGGAAGCAGTGAAGAACTATTTTCTTAAACAATTCTTCCTTCACAAATTTCTATTAATTGGTGGGTGAACGATAAGATTATATGTAAAGCATCTTTAACAACAAGCTGTCTTTGCCTGCACAGCAGTCCGTTGTGTGATTCACTCACAAACATATTGTCCTACACAGACACAAGTATGCAGTAAACAAATGGTGGCACAGGATGGACTGGGTCGACCAGTTGATTTAATGCTGGTAGTGTCTTCCAGGGAATTTGTTGGCTACGGAAACTTTCACTATCAACATGCTGGCGTCTGGTAGTGCGAGGGGGAAGAATGGACCAGCATGCAGGCGTTGATTTTCCAGATACACAAAATGTATTCTGACTGACAACAAAGAGAAGAAACAAAAACCCTTTCATTCGTTTTATCACTTAGGGTCCTCCGCAGATAATTAGTGAGAAAAATACCTTCACAGTACACAAAACACTGGTCTTCCTCCATTTTCCCAGAGAGTTAAAAACCATAGACTGTATGTAAAAAGTGAACGTAGTCACCGTGACGTCACCCATTCGTTTGTGGACTGCTGTTTTGAAGCCTTGAGTTCGGCATTTTGGCCGTCGCCATCTTGGTATTTGCAACCAGAAGTGACACGAGAGGGTGGAGCTAAGTGGAACCGAACGCTGAATAAGACATTTATAAGCGACCAAAAAGGTTATAATTAACTTTCATGAACTGAAAACAGACTGTGAAAGGGTTAAAGTTGTAAGACAAAAACACGGAAAACACCCAGACTGGACAACGCCGTGGTAGAGACCTGTCAATCACAAGGTAGCCCCGCCCTAAAGCATACCCTGCTTTATGGTCTATTTGACTCTAAATGGGACCATAATTTACTAAATGAACATCATGCTGTATTGAAGAAGACTTGAAACTAGTGATTGAGACCATAAGCTCGTGTTTCCAATGTTTACTGGACACTTCTAAACATCCAGTCATTGTCTGAATGATTAGCATATGTCAATTTTTTATACCCATTTATTTGGTGAAAGAGTACACTCGATTTCTTATTCTTAATTTTTGTCTCAACCAGACAAAATCAGCTGGTATTGTTAGACACGCTGGACCAAGAAGTCACCAAGTTCAGAGACTGTAATGCCTTACTGGACCTCAATTCGCTGGTATGTTTGGACTGAATTATAATCTCATTTGTGCTCATTTTGCTTGTGTTTGTTGCCGGCAGGAATGATTTCTAATCCAGTTTGTTGTCTTTAGTTTACAGAGGCGAAGTTTTACCACAATAAACTGGTGAACGTCAGGAAAGAGATGATTATGCTCCACGAAAAAACAACTAAACTAAAGGTATCTCTTAGTGCTTTGGTGGCATTAGTATAGTCAAAGATAAGGAGCACAATTTGATGGATGATATGCAAACTAAACAATGCGTACACTGATTTAAATGTGTTGACTGTTATTTTTTTTGTCAGAAACGAGCTTTGAAGCTGCAGCAGCAGAAGCAGAAGGAGGCGCTGGAGAAGGAGCAGCAACGTGAGAAGGAGCTCGAGAGAGAGAGGCAGCTTGTTGCCAAACCTGCGAAAAGAACTTAGGATCCCCAAGTATGTCTGCTGTATTAATGGATCATACAGGTGATTTTGCATGCTTTAGTCTATTTATTACATATCAACTACATGTTACATTACTGCTGACCATTTTCCAAAGCAAAAGTATTTTATAATTTTTTTTTTAAAGATCATTTTTTGAGCATTTTTGCCTTTATTTGACAGAATACATTAGAGAACCAGACGAGATGAGATACAGATAAGATTTCCAACCAGATCCAGGCAGCCATTGTTTCCACTCATTTTGGTATTAAAGGGGACATATCATGAAACACTCACTTTTTCATACATTTGGGTATCTGGAGTGTCTATCAACCCACAAACTGTGAAATAAGACAACCCAGTTTTGTGGGCTGTGTAGATCAGAAAACATGTGATTCAACAAACCATTCAGGTTTGGCTCCCCTTCCTATGTCACATGCAGGCGCATTAGAATATATCGCTCACGGCTTGAGAACTAGCTGTGTGATCCAATACCCATACTACCATACTACTTAGTATGAAAGAAGAAGATTCAGTATGTCCCTATACACAGTATGTCAAATGCAGTATGCCAAAATGCGACAGGATGTCCTACTACATTCTGTCGCATTTTGCAGTATGCAAGCCAGCATGCTTTTCTGGCTATTCTGACCCACAAACCTCAACGGATATATGAGCAAGAGGGTCAAAGTTGAAGGCGCAATGTTATGATAAGGTACTATGTCCCAATTGTATGCATACTGCACGCTACAGTACATACTTTTTATGGGAAACTGTAGTATGTACTAAAAATAAAAATAAAAAGTATGTGATTTGGAACATAGCGTACCTTTGCAAAGGTGCACTATATTTTTTCACAAGCCAATCAGAGCAGACTGGACTTTTTCAGGAAGGGGTCTTAAAGAGATAGGCGTTAAAACAGAGCATTTCAGAAGGGTGAATACAGGTATATTCAGACAGACAGTATGAGAAAAATGAATGTGTTTTTTGAACAATAAAGCATGTAAACATGTTCTAGTAGAAACTCAAAATAGAAGTATGAACCTGAAAATCAGCATGATATGTTCCCTTTAAAATCTACTTGAAACGGGCTTGATGCACAGAATCCATCACGCTGAATATTACGAAGTAGACTTGATTTTTACGATGCTTTATCTCAAGCAGGTTTCATGTCTCAGTGGGTTTTTAAGCAGAGACCGTTTTAATCAACTTGAGTCCACTTGTTTACCACTTACTGAAATACTTTTAAAAATGTTTTGAGGGACAGCTTCTGCAAAGAAATGGTGCAAAGTTCTTAAAATAGGACTGAGATTGTCTTTAAACATTTGATTTGACTTTGTTTCCAACAGTGTTACAGAGAAGACTGTAAATGTCATGCTTGAATTTAGGGGCTTGAGTTGTTATCTGGTAACTTGACTTCTGTTGTTTCTTCACTTGTATGACGACACTCATCCAGCTTTATATCTACACGGAAGTAGGAAACAAGATTTGTTTTAATTTGAAAGTGTGAAACCGTCTCAAAAATCTTTAGGACTAGTAATAGTAGAGTAATATGCTTTGGGAAATGGTTCACTTAATAGACAGTATATGTGATTCTTAGTAAATGGGCTAAAACGTGCAAAAGGTCTGGTGTGACCCATTATGTCGGACATAGATCACCACAAACCAAAGACATGGACTAAATCATCAACTGCTGGTACTTCCCACTATCAAACTGGAGCACTTCCCTGAGAGTGGCACAAATTACTCAAAGACACTTTTGCGGCCGACAGACAATGACCAGGAGGAGAATCAATGCGTTCGCTGTCTTTTGTGAATGATAAAGTGTTAATATATGTTGTTCCTGTTAGTGTTGAATGTTATAAAACAGGCATGTTGTTTAAATAGGTCTGCACTAAGCTTAACTGACTGTATTTCTGGGGTTCAGATGATATGAGAATGGAGGACGATATGTACCAAACATTGCCCCCGCTACAAACATCTGTAAATCAGACCTTTCAAGAGGCTTCTATGCACTACGTACGCCTGCAACCCCACTGTTTGTACAATTAATAATAAAAGCAACTCAAACTGGTTTGTTGTAAAGTGACTTACATGTTTTAGTATATCTCGATAACAATATATATCCAACGCATTCTCATCCCAACTCGTCACATACTGACGCTTTGTCACACCCCTCGGCGTCACTCTTTTAGGTCGCAGTAAACACGTGCTTAATGTTGTAAAGTACACAAAAAAGGTTTAGGTACTAAAGCCACTTTAGTTAGGTTTAGGAAAAAACAACATGGTTGGGCTTAAAATGACTACGTTTGTACATCAAAAATGACACTTGGACATCGTGAACATGGGACATGAACGAACAGCTGGTTGTAACGTGACGCACGGGACACGAACAGCGGCCTGCTGGCTAAAAGTCTTGTGTTTGTTGGACCCATCCACCTCGGTGTGTGTCCTTTCACACACAGCTTAAAGCTACATCAACACACTCCCGGCGCACTTTCCCTGAGTGTTTAATATTGCTACGGATGGGTTTACATTGTAGTTAATGGGAATCCCGGTGTGTCTCAGGGTGCCGGTATCACACGCCTACGGCTGTGATAAAGCGTCGGTATTAAGAATGAGAATAGTCTGATATATCACAATATACAGTAGCATGTTTTCTGGTAATTCAGTAAATAAATAGTCTACTGTATATGAAATAACCACATGGTGAAGCCTATTTTTGTATACTACTGTGTGAATTAAATATATGACAAACGACTAGAACGGAGTATTTTCTAATTTTAGCTTGAGTGCAAAATGAAGATAACAGTTTCAAGTCAAATATAGAGGAAAATAAATAAATATATACCTAACCTATATTGTGATAGAAACGATATAGGAAAATGTATATGTTAGACATTTTGATATCGTTTTGACAATATATATCGTCATATTTCCCAGCCATATTCTCAAGTGTATGGGTAGGAGAGTAACGTCTTCATGTCTATAACATGGTGTAAACTTCCTCTTTTCAGTCCCACATGCACTCAGATTGACTAACTGTCTTAAGCAGCTCAGTCCAGCAGGTGTCAGCAGAGAGCTGAATTCATTTCACCAGATCTCGATCTGTGATGGGCAAACGTGCTCCAACGAAGGCTGAGTTCCTGCAGCTGATGTTACTGATTAGCACACCTCCACCCAGAGAGGAACATAAGAAAAGATAAGATAAGATAAGATATTCCTTTATTAGTCCCACAGTTGAGAAATTTGCAGTGTTGTTCAGCAAAGGTGATAATGCAGAAACAAGAAGCATCCGTAAAAACAAAAAGCAAGATACAACACAGTGAAAAAAAAGCAAATCAAAAGTAGACAGACATATAAAATATGAACAATTTAAATAGAAGGACATATAAAAATAGGAACAATATAAACAGTATTGACAATACTGATGTGGCTACAAGTAACAATTATTTTCGTCGACGATTAATGTGTCGATGTATGTACTTGATTAATCGATTAGTTGTTTGGTTTATAAGATTATTAAAAAAAATGAAAAATGGCGACCAGTGTTTCCCAAAGCCCAAGATGACGTCCTCATATGTCTTGTTTTGTCCACAACTCAGAGATATTCAGTTTACTGTCATGGAGGAGTAAAGAAACCAGGAAATATTCACATTTAAGAAGCTGGAATCAGAGAATTTCAACTTGTTTTTCTTAGAAAATTACTCAAAACGATTAATCGATTATCAAAATAGTTGCCGATTAATTTAGTGACAACTAATCGATTAATCGTTGCAACTCTGATGTGAGTTCATCCTGTGTAATCTTTGGTGTTCAATGCATTTAGGATGTAAACTTAACAAACCTACTTCTCTGCTGGTTTTTCATTACATACATCTAATCAGGGCCAGATTACTTGATCACCTTGGATGCCAGGTGAATGTAGTTGACTGCAAACAAGCTGGAAGAGCAGAGCATCCTGGACTGATGCTTGTTTACTGATTCTTGCGCAAGTTGGTTCCCAACTCAGCCTCAGCTTTTCCCCCATATTAACCTTAAATTGTCACTGAATTGGTAAACACTAGACAAACATTGTCTCGTTTCACGCACATTTTATACACCATTATCACGTACCAGCCATACAAGCACGTTTTGTTGACAGAAAAGTAGGTTACATTCCTCTACATGTGTCTGTCACACCCCCTCCTATTCACATAAAATGCTAATTTTATACCTACTACTACAGCAGGAAACTCAGTCAAAACCAACACGGCTTGGTCGAACCCCACCCAGTCCTTCTTGGAGTGGAATCTGCACCACAGTGTGGCCATGGAGGGGTCCAGGCTCAGGGAGAGGGGCAACCTGATGAAAGTGAGGCAGTGCAGAGGAAACCACACTTTGAATATAGTTCTCAGTACCTTGACTTTGGATGTTTTTTTCTGTGTGTCTAAATACAGTGGTTCCATATATGAATGCCTGTTGCAACACTGATTGCTGTTGTTTTCTTCACTTTTCTGAAACTGGGTCAGTGAAATGTGACGAACAAAAAGAGGAAAGAAGAGTTGCTATAAAAGTTGCACAGGAGCTCATTGGAGGCAAAAATATTCCTAAAAACAAAAATAGAAATCTTGCAGGTGTATTGAATAAGTTATGAATTATCAGTCTTTTTTAGTTAAAGGTACAGTGTGGAGGATTTGGTGGCATCTAGTGGTGTGGTTGCAGATTGCAACCAACTGAGTACCCCTCCGCTCACTCCTCCCTTTCTAAGATTGCGGTAACGTGACCCGCTGAGTGCAAAACCGTGGTAACGCCGTTCGCCTAGCTCAGAGGTCATCCATCCCATAATAACACTACTTTAGGAGTAACGGAAGTCGGTTTTACACTCTGCGGCTCACATTACTAAAGTTTCACGAGTGTGTCGGAGAACTACAGTGGCCTTCAGGTAACGTAAAAACGTGAAAGTCTCTCTCTAGAGCCAGTGTTCGGTTTGTCTGTTCTGGGCTACTGTAGAAATATGGCGGAGCAACATGGCGGACTCTGGGAAGAGGACCCGCTCCCTATGTAGATATGAAGGGCTCATTCTAAGATAACAAAAACACGACTCTTAGTTTCAGGTGATTATACACTAATGAAAACACAGTTATGAATATTATATTACATTTCTGCTAATAGATCCCCTCTAATGTTACACACTGTTCCTTTAATAAAGCACTTTTAATGTATTTTATTTACTAGGAACGAGCATGAAATGAGAAGATCCATTTTCATCGCTGTATTTAAGTGATTTTAGTTGATTTTAATTTGTGAATGAAGGGTGGGAGGAAAAAACTAAGTTTTGCTTGGGGCCCCAGAAAGGGTTTGGCTGGCCCCTGGATCTCCGATCATGGGGGAAAATACAAAACAATTGAGTAAATAATTTATACAAAGCCAAAGTGAGCATGAAATCTGGCCAATAACCAGTGATCCACATAAAATATTTTAAAATCTGACAGAAAAATCTCTGTTTACTAGCTTTTGCCCGTACTTTCAGTCACATTAATAATCATTATTTTATTAATTTACTTTAAAATGACTTTTATTCCAGATTCCAGACCACATGCTTTTGTTTTCTGTGTTTTCACACTTTGTAACATTTGACCAACTGAATGTCTAGCAGGATCTGCTCTTAATTAGTTGATTGAACAGGCCTGTGTTTTTCCAGGAGGAGGGGGCGTTTGAGGCCTCGGAGGTAGACAGCTCAGAGGAGCAGTGGTTTCCGAGGCTGGGCTCTACTCCTCCAAGCATTTGGTTTTAACTTGTCTCTGTTTTTAGAAACTTGGCCGTCGGGGAAAACACAAGCCCCCCTTTGCCAAAGCCACAGGCGAGTCACAGACATGGAGCTCAGCAGCAGCAGATGATGATGTTGTATAGCGGAGGGCCTTCCTGTCTCAGTAAACAGTGAATCAGACGGGTGAGGAGTGGGAGGCTGTGGTCTGCTTCAGACTGGCAGCACCAGGCCTCACCCAGACCCACCATAACAGGATATGGTCCTCCGGCCCACACTGATGGCATCATGTTATTATTTCCCTCAGGTTTTACCATTTGGTTGGCGTGGTAGTAAGCTATTCATGCACGATGTGTACCATGTGAAGAGCTGGGTGGAAGGCTCTGGAAAACATATCTCTTTGTGGTGTTTCTGACCAATGTGACAGTGAATGAGGTTACTTTCCCTTCTCAAGCAGGTCTTATATAACTCTACATACGCACGTCTGGATACGTGGGCGCGGAGAACATTAGTAGTTAGGTTTCAGTGACTCAACAGATGGTACAGAGTTGATATTTAAGCATAAGAGTTTACTATGTAACCACCACATCTCTCCAAAACAATAATTACACATGTATTTAGATATGGTGGGAAGTATTAAACCCCAAGCACAGTTTTGAGATGTTGAGATACATTTCACAGGGAGATATTCTACGTCTTACTCCACAACATCTGACAGTGATAGGACATATGATTAACTTATAAAATATGAGACTGTTATAGAATTTAACAACCTGACAATGTATAAGATGTTAAAACAGCTTCATCTTGACATGGAACTAGTTTTAAGCACTTTATACATGGTTATTTTTTTACTCTAGTGGGGTCCGGCCCCCTCCTATCGGTCAAACAGGGACGTTTAGAAGGGAAATGTCTCTCTGGTGAAACTGTAAACAACTCTAGAACAACCGGTTCCATCTTAAATGATATACTGCATTTTATAAGCTTATCATGTCAAATCTTAATCTGGAAAAAAAACGTTAAGCTGTCAAATAAATGTCGTGGAGTAAAATGTACAATATTTCACTCTGGAATGTTGCGGAGTAGCCGAGTAAAGTGGCAGAACATGGAAATACACAAGTAAAGTGCTTTCCACCACTGATGAAAGCACAAATCTGAAATAATACAGGTTCTGAAATGTGGTTTTGACAAAGGGTCCCTCTCCAAGGTCCTTAAGTTTGTTTATTGTGCTTCTGTGTATTCATTTGTACAATATCCAAATAGATTAAACTGTAAAAAGTAGGTGATAGAGTGCGACAGGAATGAGTAAAAAAATCAGGAAATGAGTTAGCAGTTCCGGTTTCCTCGTCGGGAAGTCAATGGGTTTTTCAAATGTGTTTTTAGTTATATGCCTGAAATAAGGTCTGTGGTTAACACAAGCAGAAGAGATTTTAATGTTCTACAATAAAAAAAACATGTGGCGGCTGCTAACAAGTGGCTAAATGAGACTACTAAACATTATGTTACATGGTGTAGTTTGTTTATAACCTAACGTTAGCTTTTTACTTCTCTACGTTTCAAAAATCATAAAAGTGGTGTTCATATGAGGAGGTTATTTTGCTGAATAAAACGTGTAAGTATCATAAACGTTTGTTTGCCACAGAGTTTATTTTCTGCAATAATCAAAAACCCAGTGGAGAAATCCTCTTGGCTTGTTGTCGAGGGAACCAGGGTGATGCTAACTTCCTGATTGGCCTATAAAATATGTCATCCCTACACCACTGTATAAAGTAGGACCCACCTTTAATCCCTCATCATCCATCCATCTGAAGGCAGGGTACACCCTGGACAGATCGCCAGAATATCGCAGGGCTAACACATAGAAGTCCGTCAGTCAGTTGATATTATGCTTTAGTGATGCATATTCAAACACATTTTCAATTAAATCCAACCTGTTGACACAGTGATCCTGGAGTGTCCAGAGCTCCTGGAGTCCTAAATTGCTTTTTATAGCAATGTTAATGGCTCAGTAGTAATAATCCAATAATAGAATATAGCCTATGTCAGGGGTCTGCAACCTGCTGCTCCGGAGCCACATTCGGCTCTTTAGCTCCTCTCCAGTGGCTCCCTGTGGATTATTAAAAATGGAAAGTCATAGGTTTACGAGAAAAAAGTCGTAATATTATGAGAATAAAGTCATAATATTATAAAGTAGTAATTTTACATGTTATTTTCCTTTTTTCTCATAAAGTTATGACTTTATTCTCTTAATATTACGACTTATTTTTCTCATTAAGTTATGATTTTATTCTCGTAATATTTTGACTTTATTCCGGAAATCTCAGATGTTTTTCCCTCAATGTGGCCCACATACTCTGTAGTACATTTGCTCTTTGGCCCTCACTGCATTAGACTGATATAATATATACTTAGACTATAAACTGTGTTACCTTCATCATAATGATCAAATGTTTTGTGGCTCCAGATAGATTTTTTTTTGTTTTTGCCTAAAATGGCTCTTTTGATATTAAAGGTTGCTGACCCCTGGCCTATGGAAACACAACATATGTACTCTTAACACCTCCGTGCATTGACCTTTTAATGCTTATGTAACTAAGTAATAACCTTGACTGCATTATAACTGAATATTTTGAAATGGAAGTAAATGATCTAAATACTTCTTCCACCACGTCCGTGCTGCATCAACAGCAGTGCAGTGTGTACAGTCTAAGTGTCTAATGCCATGTGGGCTACAGAGTCTTGTTGTGTCTGGACTGTGGTCAGGTCAGTTCCACTCAGTGTAAACACAGACGGAGCTGGCGAACCACAGTAGGTGAAAGGCTGGCCTCCCCGCATCAGCCCCTCGGG
>CAKALG010025181.1:0-12101 GCA_916700815.1 Helicolenus hilgendorfi
CTATCTATCTCTCTCTATATATATATTTAACTATCTCTCTCTCTCTATCTCTCTCTCTCTCTCTCTCTCTCTCTCTCTCTCTCCTGTACACGTCAGAGAGAAGAGAAGAAGAGCTGTATTATTGATTGAGACAGATTTCTTTTATTGATCATCTTCAGCACAGAAACAGCAGAAGGATCAGTCAGTCAGTCAGTCGAGCTCTGGTGATGTCACACAGATTGTCTCGTGCAGATTTAACAGTTAATGGAGGATGCCTCATAATAATAATAATGGTAATAGTAAGCAGCAGTAATATATACTGCTGTGCTTCTACCCTGTCTCCTCCTTCTCCTCATCCTCCTCTTCCTCCTCCTCCTCCTCCTCTTCCTCTTCTTCCTCCTCCTCCTCTTCCTCCTCTACCTCCTCCTCCTCCTCCTCATCTTCCTCCTCCACCTTTCTCCTCCTCCTCCTCCCCTCACCTCCTCCTCCTCTTCTTCCTCCTCCTCCTCATCTTCCTCCTCCTCTTCTTCCTCTTCCTCCTCCTCCTCCTCCTCTTCCTTTTCCTCTTCCTCTTCCTCCTCCTCTTCCTCCTCTTCCTCTTCCTTCTCCTGGGATATGTTTAGTCGGATCCCCTCCTCCTCCTCCTCCTCCTCCGCTTCTTCCTCATCCTCCTCCTCTTCCCCCCCCCTCACACTTTCTCCCTCAGGGACTCCAACTCACATCTTACCTAAAGGTAGACGCCAAACTGACGTCAGAGCACCGTAATATGACGTGTGTACACCCCCCATCATCTCGACCACACACACACACACACACACACACACACACACACACACACACACTATAGACCAGCCCTCCCCATCCCCATCACCAGTATTTCCTCTCCATCCTTCTTGGCGAACCAATAACGCGCAGCTCCCTCCATCATCTCAGCCAGCTGTTTATTATAAGGAATAAACAAGGAGAGAATATTTATTATCATTTATCTATTTATCTCGGAGTTGCGGCTGCTTTTTCTTGGGAGCATCTATCTATTATCTATTGTTTTTTTCTCATCTGGTTGAATTTGCTCTGAGATGGAAGTGAGATGTCGTCCAGCGATGATGTGTTGTGTCTTCGCCGTCCTCTTCTCCGTGGTACCCGGGTCTCTGGAGCTCTCCTACGGGGACAGACAGTACCTGAACGAGTGGGCTGTGGAGATCCCCGGAGGACTGGACGCTGCAGAGGCGATAGCCAGAGAGCTGGACTACAATCTGGTCCGACAGGTACAGTAGGCACCAAAAAACACCAGTTTAGACTCGAGAAAAATGCTTTTAATTATTCTAAAATTACAGCTTTAATGGATATTTGGCGTGACATCAAAGCAAACAATGTCTCATTTTCATATTAAACATTTCATTTAACAGCAACAGAAAGCAAAATCACGAAATGTTAATGCAGCCTATTATCATCATCTGTGCACTGTTAAGAATTTCCCAGTAAAATAACAGTAAAGAACTGGCAGCAGGGTTGCCTTTATGTTACTGTAAAATTAACATTATTGTACTGTCCCTGAAATTTACAGCTTTGTATTGTTAATGAAAAATACTGTTTTTTTTTTAATTTCACAGTATTTTACAGTTAATTTACTGTTTAAAGATACATTATATAGCTGTTTTTCACCTCTCTTTTACATTATCTTACTGATTTGTTTTAATGCACTATTTAGGTTCTATTTTTTACATACATTTTAATAAACATTATTTTTTGCCTATATGAATAGACTTAGCAGGTTACAGACATAGGAATAATCACACTAAATACAATTAAAGGCACTTGTTAGGAAAAAGGCTATAATAGACTTGTTGACACTTTTCCGAAAATGTATGTCTATAGCTGGCTACAAGCCCAGAATGGAAACCAGAACAACATGTGAGTGAAGAACAGAGCTAATTCACTGATTTTACAATCATGTACAATGTACAAGCCTCACATGTGCAGATCAGGTCCCAGAATTCAACAAATACTGCATGAAACTGTTACTGATGATCCTTTAGACAGTTGATCAGCAGTAAAGTGCTGTTTTTTAAGAATGCATTATAGTTCAGTTAAAAAACATCCTATGAGCGTAATTTAACAGGTTTTCTTTTGCATTAACAGTAAAGCACTGTTTTTAGCAATAACATGTTAATACTGTTGAAATCCTGCTGTAAATTAACAGTAATTGTTTACAGTGTACAGTAGGCACCAAAAAAAAGCATATAACTATTCTAAAATGAGGTGACAGTTTTAATGGCTATGTGGCGTGACATCAAAGCAAACATGGTGCCTGAATAATGTCTCATTTTCATATCAAACATCTCATTTAACAGCAACAGAAAGAAAATCATGAAATGTTAATGCAGCCTGCAGCCTATTATCATCTGTGGAGCCAATAGCTGTATCTATTATTCTGCTTGTGCTTGATAAGGCCATAATTGGCTGCTTTTTTTATGATAACCCAAAAGCACACAGTACATTTCCAGCAGCACCAGCTGCTGAATTAAAAGGAAGGAGGATTTAATCAATCTGTGACTCACTATTGTTTACACGCTTCTGATAACTCTGGTTCTCATTTCCCCTTGTTCTGTATACGGCTACGTCCATGCATGTGGTTTTCCCAGCATTTCAGACTGACTAATGCTGTCTTCTCCTATACAAACACATTATGAGCTCAGCCTGAATCATCAATATAAAACCTGTAGCTCTGGACAATGATTAACTGAGCTGTCATGGATACTGAGGCACACCGGATGCTGTCTTCTTCCAATAATCACACAAATTTTCAGTTTTCATCAGGGCTGTTAATCGATTAAAATAATTAATCAGGAATATTTGCATGATTGTCCACAATTAATCGCAATTAATTGCAAATTATGCAGACATTTTCTATCTGTTCAAAACGTACCTTAAAGGGAGATTTGTCCAGTATTTAATACTTTTATCAACATGGAAGTTGGCAACCAGATGCTTTATGCAAATATATGTATAAATGTATTATTGTAAAACAATTAACAATACAAAACAATGACAGATATTGTCCAGAAACCCTCACAGGTACTGCATTTAGCATGAAAAATATGCTCAAATCATAACATGGCAAACTGCAGCCCAACAGGCAACAACAGCTGTCAGTGTGTCAGTGTGCTGACTTGACTATGACTTGCCTCAAACTGCATGTGATTATCATAAAGTGGGCATGTCTGTAAAGGGGAGCCTCTTGGGTACCCATAGAACCCATTTTCATTCACATATCTTGAGGTCAGAGGTCAAGGGACCCCTTTGAAAATGGCCACGCCAGTTTTTCCTCGCCTCAATTTAGCGCAACTTTGGAACGTTATTTAACCTCCTTTGTGACAAGCTAGTATGACATGGTTGGTACCAATGGATTACTTAGGTTTATGATACTATCACTCTAGCTTTAAAACTCAGTTTTTATATAGCATCACATTAATTTATAAGACACTTCTGTCCAAAGTGATTTACAATAAATGCATCAGCCTCCAAAAAAACAGCCCAGATGTCCTGTGGAATGGACAGATTGTGACTTTGCTGCAGTCCATGGCATGAATGTATTTATTACATGCTTTACTTTCCCCAAAGATGCATGTAAGGCACCCGCAGGAGTAAGGGTATAAGAAAATATCGATGAGTATCTCAATATTATGTTGTGCAATGCTGTGTCGATTCTCCAAAATACTGTATCGATTTTTAATTAACCTCTTAAAAATCCAACACTATTCGATCTTTGGAGGTTGTAGCAGGTTTTAAAGCTCGAGTGAAGATACTGACATCAAATGAAACTAGAAATACCTAATGAATCCATTGGTACCAACCATGTCAAACTAGCTTGTCGCCAAGGAGGCTAAATAACGCTCCAAAGTTCCGCTAAATTTTGACGAGGATAAACTGGCGTGGCCATTTTCAAAGGGGTGCCTTGACCTCTGACCTCAAGATATGTGAATGAAAATGGGTTCTATGGGTACCCACGAGTCTCCCCTTTACAGACATGCCTACTTTATGATAATCACATGCAGTTTGGGGCAAAAATATGCAGTTGTTTGCGTGCAGTATAAATGTGTTTTTGCCTATTCTAAAATGAAAATGATTTCTGGTGTGTTTTTTATACTATGACAGTTTTACTAAAATTATAACACCGGTATCATGAAATGTATCGCATCGCCAGATTCTTGCCAACACACAGCCCTGAACATTGTGCTTTGTTTGTTTTCAATTGAAATAAATGAAAATAAAACCTGAAAATACTGAATGTCTGCCAGTAATTTGATATGTTTACCATCCATTTAATAGAAAACACCATACAGTAGATAAAATAAAGGCAGGAATTGAGATGCAACACTGTAGCGATGAAACCATTTACTGTCTTTTTTTTCTGTTGCTCCCCCATAAAACTGAATTCCCGAGGCTTTTTGTGAGAGATAATAATGTTTCCAGACCTGTGCGACAGGCCTCAGCGACCAGATGGCTGGTATTATGTCATTTCCCATCAAATATTCAGCCCGTCTCATGCGTTCCTCTCTGCAGATCGGGGCCCTGGAAGACCATTTCTTGTTCAAACACCGCAATCATCCTAGCAGAATGAAACGGAGCGCCGGCCACATCACCAGGCGGCTGTCGGAGGACGATAGGGTGAGTGGCCACTTTTTTCTGTCATCGGCTTATCCTGCTCCTGTGCACCATCATTTTGTCTCATTTTAAAGAAATGTCTCCTCTTGTCTCTGTGTGTGTGTAGGTGCTTTGGGCAGAGCAGCAGTACGAGAAACGACGCAACAAGCGAGCGTCCCTCGGGGGGTGCAGGGACTGCCCGGTGGATAAGCTGTTCGATGATCCCATGTGGAACCAGCAGTGGTACCTGGTGAGTCTCCAATAAGGCTTCAATATGTATCACATACAACACAAAGCAGCAGATTGTCTGAGAAAGTACATGAGAAATTCAACAAGTGGCTCAACAATTAATCTAGTTTTGGCTGGCTTAAAGATGCCTGCACACATTTAATAAAATATATGAACACTGTGTGCTTTCAAGAGCTCCAACAAAGCACAGATTTGGGTTGATATCCAGCCTACTGGTCATATGTTGTGTACTTCTGTTCAGCCTTCTGTTTGCATGCAGCTGGTCTGTTCTCCCCTGAGACTCCCCAAAGCCCTGCTAATGCTGGACAGCTCCACACTGTCAACGGCTCATGTCCTCACAGGGACCTCTAGCAGGAGGACATTGAGTATGTGTCATAAGTTTGCATGTGCATGTGCAACAACATGAAAACAATGAAACAATAGCATGCTATCAAGCAGCTCTAGCCAAAAGAGCCATTTGCTTAATTGGTCACACAGTCCGTGTGGAGATGAGAGGAGAGGAGAGACGATAATCCAGCAGGATGGACGAGAGTAGAGCAGCGTGCATTAAGTCCCAATTTACCCCAGAATGGGATGGTTTAGCCCAGTGAGGCCAAGTAGTAGCAGAGAACAGTAGATTGTCACAGCTGCGCTTCCAGATCCATTACTGACACTTTCTCTTTATCCTGACCGCAGTCTGACCTCGACAGTTATCACTTTGTATGACATCTTTACTCATTTTGATCCATAAGCTTAGAATGAACTCCATTGACCACAGCACATACTGTACATGCTACAGTAGACAGAACAGTGGTTGGACGCATTTGGGGGAAAATAGAGTGACTATTTTTGATGCTGCTTATATTTTCTATTCTTACCAGATCAATCACAAGTTACTCCATTAGGCTGCAACTCTACAATCTGCAGATGACTTTTTTTGATTAATTGAATAATCGTTTGGTGTTGCGATCTACCGGTATTGATGAGAACCGTGATATTTAAAAAATTAAATATTGTTATCATGCTAATAATATTGTAATATTGTGTGAATAATCCAGCGTCTCTTATACCACATTTTTGTATGGTTATGGTCACAATCTCTCTCCACCTCTCTACACATTTGACAAAAACAGAGACAGAACGCACAATAAACAAAGTTAAAGATGAATTTAACTGATAGCTGTTTATTTTTTTAAAATTCTCTATAGATATCGCAATAATATTGTTATCGGGAATTCTTTTGGCCACGATAATCGTGTAATGAAAATTGGATATCGTGACAGTTCTAGTCCATAATACAAGTCCAAAGATATCAAAATACAGTGACATGAAATAGAAAAAAAAAATGCAAAAAAAATAGTTAAACAATTAATCAATTATCAAAAAAATGGCTGATTTCTGTTGATTGACTGTAATTCTGACCAAGTATACTAATACGTTGCTGTAAGTATATTCATACCAACATGTAACAATTACCATCTGATTTTAACTAACTTTAACTGATTTTAACTATTTCTAACTGCATCAAGTTTTTTTAGTTTATTTTTTTTAGTTAATATGTATTACACATATTTATTTATTTATTTATGTATTTATGTATTTATTTATTTATGCATATACAACTCAAGAATAAATCTAAAAAAAAATTGTCAAAAGACAATTCATGAACCTTTCTTTTAGGCCTTACAAAGAGATCACAACATATTTACCACAATCTATCTGTTAAACAGCAGGAACCAAATATGATCTCTACTATCATATATCATTCCACATCACAGGGATTAATGGGTTAATCAGATATTGTCTTGATCAGGCTGACGTGGATGTGTGTTACATCAGTGTTTGTGCTGTTCAGGAGGACTAGAGGCACGCCCATGATGTGCTCCTAATGAGGATCCTTAAATAAACAATAAACAGCAGCACATTCAGGAAAGAGAGGCAGATTCACATCAGCATCCACTTCTCCGCACCTGCGCTAACAGAACATGAGTCACACGCTTGCGAGGAATAAGAAAACAAATTGAGATGAATCATTTTTGCCGATGAGGGATGATGACACTAATGGAATTGGCCTTAAAGTGCCGCTTAGTGTATTTCCACATCATGCCCGTGCCTGCCTGTGTCACTGCAAGAGCCACGTTACGCTTCATATAAATAAAAAAAGCATTGTGAGTCATTCTCCTTGTCTGTCCAGCAAGGATGCTGCTATGTAGAAATAGCTGGATGGAAAAAAAACAAGCCACTATGGTGTGATGTTATTTTCTTGTTTGCAAATGAAGACGCACACATGATAATGAGGGAAAGGGGTAAAGGTTAGAGGACAAGTGTCAAGCCGTGATGACATCAGAGTGAGGGTGGAGCTGGGCCCGAGAGCAGGATGAGTGTCTTTATCTATCACGAGTGGGAGCCTGATAATTTAATCAGGGAGTGACTCATACTTGTAGCTTGAAATTGCTCCTGCCTGCATGGCTGTGTGTGTGTGTGTGTGTGTGTGAGAGAGAAAGAGGGAGAGTGTGTGTACAAGTGTCAGTGTGCGTTAATTGTGCATCGAGGGATCTCATCGTGCTCTGGCGTGTGTGTCCACCACTCACGCATTTTATATGCGAAAAGCTACAGAGAGACTTGCATAAGCTGCTGCTGTGTGTTTGCTGTGCACCATTAAAATGTAAGCATGGCAGGGCCACCGAGAGCCCCTTCAGCTGCCACCGGCATCAACAAGTGAGTCATTTGGTGTTACACCAAAACAGGCGAGCTGCAGATATATGAGCAGGTCGGGAGTGAAATCCTCTCAAGCAAATTGCTATTGAAGCACATTGTGTGAAAGTGTGACATCTGCAGTGTGTTTACATTGAGATTTGTGTGGAGCTGGAACTGATATCCAGAAAGAGAGAGAGAGAGTAAGAGAGAGAGAGAGAGAGAGAGAGAGAGAGGGGTAAAGATGCTATAGTGAGAGGATGGGGGGTGGAAACAGGGAGTCAAAGAGGAAGCTAAGTAGAGGAGGAAAAAGGCGATACATCACAGGGATGAGTCACGTCTTGAGGTGGCGTTCTGCAGTGTCTGTGCATAATGCGCAAAGAGCGAAAGAGCAATGTGAGTTCTTTTTTTAGTCTTAGCTCTGAATCATACTCTTCCCAAAGCAAGCAGGTCCCTCACTCCCTGCTGATTTCCCATTTAAAACAGGCTATTTTATAGCCTTGGAGATGCATTTCTAAATAAACCGACGGGGGGATTGAATGTGAGTCGAGCCAGAAGAACTGTGGGATGATACACAGCACATAGGCACTGTAGAAAGAATCTTGTGGGTGAATCAGTAAAGTATAAGACAACACATTAACCCGTATCATTATGACCTTCTGGCTGCAATCTGCCTACAAGTGGCTATAGAGGAGGAGAGGACTCGACAAGCCAACAAGCAAGTAATGAATTTCTGTAAAGGTCAGAGGAAGAACAGGCAGGAGTGAGCTGGAGGACTGTGGCTGACCTTTTTAACATATATGATAATTCTTAAAGAGCCAAGCGCTCTATAAAGATAGAATTACAGATGTGTGTAATTTTGTAATTTCTTTATCTTCCAGCAAGACACGAGGACGTCTTCCTCGCTGCCAAAGCTCGACCTGCATGTGATCCCCGTGTGGCAGAAAGGCATCACGGGGAAAGGAGTGGTCATCACCGTCCTGGATGACGGCCTGGAGTGGAACCACACAGACATCTACTCCAACTACGTAAGACATTGTTTCCATGGAGACAGCCTCCGTCGTCTGGGTCTGCCGTTGCCACAGCAACGCTGCTGGTGACACCTTACAAGGCGATTCATAAAGACAGTAATAGATCTTCTATATGATAACGTCTAGAGCTTTTTTGCTTTTTAATTCCTGCATGCAAATCTTTTTTTTTTCTGCGGTAATGCTAATTTTAACTCTCAATATGATGCAGAATGTGAAAAGCGGATGCAGATAATTACAAGCCGATGAAAGCGAGCATGACTGAATGGGAGCTCGACGAGGTTTCATTTTGGCATAGTTTCCTCCTGTTGAGAGGAAACTCTAAAAGCTTTAAAAAGCCCCATCTGTGGTTTGGTTTCAAACAGTGCTGCTGCTCTCAGAAGCCGCCGCCTCGCCTCGCCAAAAGAGCGGAAGGGGAAGAAAGGGATTGAGGGAGGGAGAGAGGCAAATAATGTATGACAACAGGGCTGATGGAAACAACTCCCACTGTAATTAAGTTAACGCTGATTAATCAAAGAGGCTCAATCAAGCGAGACGCTCATCCTCAACAATCAAGGCGTGTGAGCGGCGTGCATTTGCATAACTTAATAGCAGTAATTCCAAAATGACAGGCACGGGCAACTGATTTAAATCGGATATTAAAGTGGTTACTGTGAACCAGAAACTGAAAGGAAGCATTCATTCTGACTTCCTCTTTAATAAGAACATAATTTGTACATCTAATTATATTTTATAGTGCAGGGGAATAATGGGAAAGACAAAAACAGACATGACTTGCTATATCACACACAGTGTAGTGGCCACTTTGAAAAATCAAAGTCAACTTAAATCAAAGGGCCACTGATGCACCATGGGTACTGTATGTGGTGTACACAGGCAAAAGAGTCCATTGTCCATGCAAAGTTTCTGTGTTTCTTATGATTTATTTATCCAAAAACAAGCAGCTGTCACTACCTCACTTGGTAAAAAACCATAGGCCCACCCAGGTGCATGCTGGTCCTACATCTACCAACCACGGGTGCCCATAGTGTTACCCAATTTGCAAACAAAACTAAACTAAACAAATACTTATTATGCAAAAAACTAAATAAACTAAACAAATAACTAACACATTCAAAATCAAATCTAATTAAAGTAAACATCTAGAATAATAAATCAAACAATACTACTTGTTTTTAACACTGCCAAAGTTAATAATATGTTTTGCATTTGTCTTCTGTGATGGAGGATATGTTTTGATTTGGTGAACAGGAAGTGTTTAATAAGCTGAAAGCTGACACCAAATAAATCATTTTGTGTATACCTGTGTATATAAAATATATATAATGTGTCCGTAAATGTCCAGGTTTTACTCATTTTCAAAGGGGTCCCTTGACCTCTGACCTCAAGATATGTGAATGAAAATGGGTTCTATGGGTACCCACGAGTCTCCCCTTTACAGACATGCCCACTTTATGATAATCACATGCAGTTTGGGGAAAGTCATAGTCAAGTCAGCACACTGACACACTGACAGCTGTTGTTGCCTGTTGGGCTGCAGTTTGCCATGTTACGATTTGAGCATATTGTTTTATGCTAAATGCAGTACCTGTGAGGGTTTCTGGACAATATCTGTCATTGTTTTGTGTTGTTAATTGATTTCCAATAATAAATATATACATACATTTGCATAAAGCAGCATATTTGCCCACTTAAATACTTGACAAATCTCCCTTTAAGGTACATTTTGAACAAATAAAAACATGTCTGATTAATTTAAATATTTTAATTGATTGACAGCCCTACTTATTATTAGTAAAACAACAACTAAATACTAACAATAAATAAATAGCTCCTACACACAGCGTAGCATTTATTTAGCATTTTTTACCTTGTCGAACTAGGGCACAACCCTAGTTTTCAACAACAGCGCTTCAAGCTATCTGAATGTTTCAAAACATAGTTGTTGACTAGCACCCCTTCATCCTCAGAGTCATTCAATATGTGTCGTTTCACTATTTCACTACACATCCCTCTCTCCTCTTGTCACTTATGATATGTGTCTCCATGACAGCAGATTGGCTCTGACAAATGTGCGTTTGTAGCCTTCGTCACTGACGTACACTGACGTACACTGACGTACACTGACGTACACTGACGTACACTGATGTACACTGACGTCATTAATCCTGGTCATTTTTCTGTCTGTTGTTTTTAAAGGATGCAGCAGCCAGCTTCGACTTCAACGACAACGACCCCGACCCTTTCCCCAGATACGACTCCACGAATGAAAACAAGTGAGTTAACTATTGAGAGGTGATATTGTGACATTACCTGGCCATTTTGTGGCTTGGGCTTGGTTATTACCAACCCAATATAATAATAGATAAGCATTAAGTAGGCACAAATTAGTTGAACATAGAAGCTGATTCTGAAGACTTCTCCTGTTTCTCCTCTCCAAGTGTTTCTCTCTACCAAACCTGAAGTTAATGACTCACCCTCTGCTAGCTGACACACACACACACACTCCTCTCCGCCAGCAGCCCTGTGCTCTTTTGTTATCAGTACACTCAACAGTTCAAAGCCTATTCTTCCAGATGAATAATTGCAGAGCCACACGACCGGAGAATCTCAATGAACCCCATCATCACGATCGATATTTTCTGCTCTAAACATGACCTTTTTACTAGAGGAGTTATGTCATCAAACAATACAGTGGCCTCCTGTAATGAGCTATGAAATAATGAGGGCAGGTAAAACAGTTCAAAATAACCATTATAAAGGGAAACACAATGCAGTGAAATTCCTGCCAAGAGGAGCATGTGTAAAGGAGCATTTCTTTTGTGCAGAATCATGTAAAAGTATACATGTTTGTATAAAACCAGACTTAATAATATAGCTCTGGCTCGATGGATGTGTGGAATTGATGCAGGATAGTGATAAAAAAACAAAACAATGATTGAATATGTGATTTGTTCTTAGACATGGGACCAGGTGTGCTGGGGAGATCGCTATGCAGGCAGACAACAATAAATGTGGTGTTGGAGTCGCATACAACTCCAAGGTTGGAGGTAAGAGTTTTTCTTATTCGTGAATATCTATTTGTGTATTTAAGCATGCTACATCACATTAAATGTCATTTATGTTGTATATAAAGACTTGTCAGAGTAAAAGTGTTATAGTTCTGGTTGCTATGTGGTATTTAAATCATTATTAATCAAATCAGAGTATAGGATCATGAAAACTAGACATAAACTCTCAAAGCTTTTGTTCAGCTGTGGAATGTAACAAAGTACAATTACTCAGTTTAATACTGTACTACAAGTACAATTTTGAGGTACTTTTATGCTACTTTACTGTATTCTTCTACTCCACTACATCTCAAAGGGAAATACTGTGTTTTTTACTGCACTACATTTATCTGACAGCTTTAGTTAGTTGTTATTTTGTAGATTTAGATTATTAATTCAAAATATAAATCAACTAATAAAAAAAGAAATTCCATATTTACCAGCTGATGAACACATTAATACATTACTAATTATGATG
>CAKALG010025182.1:7239-19637 GCA_916700815.1 Helicolenus hilgendorfi
GGGCATGTCTGTAAAGGGGAGACTCGTGGGTACCCAAAGAACCCATTTTCATTCACATATCTTGAGGTCAGAGGTCAAGGGACCCCTTTGAAAATGGTCATGCCAGTTTTTCCTCGCCAAAATTTAGCACAAGTTTGGAGCGTTATTTAGCCTCCTTTCGACAAGCTAGTATGACATGATTGGTACGAATGGATTCCTTAGGTTTTCTAGTTTCATACGATAACAGTATCTTCACTCTAGCTTTAAAACTGAGCCCGTTACAACCTAAAAATCGCAAATTGCGATAATGCGTTAAAGAAATTTGTGGCGTTAAAACAAATTTGCGTTAACACATTATTATAACCTTGATAACCCTAATGTTTACATATGATTAAAATGGATCCTAAATGATAAATTTCCCTATCAGACAGTTCAGACACAGCAGCATGTTGAATCGTCAAACCTTTATGGTGGAAGAAGAACCAGAGCAATAGGAGCTGTTCATAGAAGACCCAAATGACGACGTCCCGGTTGCTTCCATTGGACTTTCCTCCTTGTTCTCCAGCAGATTTGTTATGGTGGTGTCGACACAATTGGTTTTTGCTGTACACAATCAAGAGACAGCAAGTTTTTAAGGGATGTGTTACAAATTGGAAGAATGAATAATGGCAGAGTGACATAATAATAAATAATGACAGTACATTTGAGTGAGTTGGCAGGGATGTCAAAAAGTAAACAGGCACTGATATCGGGCCCTACCTAAGTCCTTTGCGATGACATTCAGTGGGACATGAGGCAGCACGTCCTTCACCTGTTGGGCCATCTTAGCAATCCTATGATCATCTGTACCCAAACTCTGGACCATGAAACCAAGGCCAATAGAGCCAGGTCTGACACCTACGGTAAGGAAAAGCACAGCTGACATCACCCCAAAAAAACAACCAGCAGGATCCTTACAGGTAGGGAATCAGGTGTGTTGTGAGTTCATGTGATTAACTTACTGGTAGACGTTTGTGGTACAGTGTGCCTTTTCCGTTTGATGTGCTCTGCTTTATCAGCTTTAGTGATCTTGGTGGAGACCAAGCCAAGCTCACCAGCTAGTAGCTGAATTTAAAGACACATAAAAACACACCTTTAGCATACGACTGCAGCACAAAGGCAACAAAGAGGAGACATTTAATGTGTCAAAATCTGTGTTGAAATCAGCGAGACGAGAGCAAGTTAACATTAATGTTAGCTGCAGGACTGTGTTGCTTACCGGCTGCTAACAGCTAACGTTAACTAACTCTCCTCCTACCGATTTCAACACGGGAGGTGCCATTGATGACATTATGATGCATTCAGGCTCTATTCAGTAAAAATGGCTATTGGGCAAAGGTAATTTATAACGTTATCATGATGCGTTCCAACTGTAAGCGAGAAACTTAAATAAATACAGTTGTTCGAACAGCGTAGCCACACGCGAACGTGCACGGGACACCGACCCGGATTGATTTATACGTGTAAGAAGTTACAAACAGTCCCTTTAAATAAACAGAACGCTGCTCTCACTTCCATGTTGTGCTGCATTTCAACCGTCAGAAAAATCTAAATGTTATCCCTTTAACATGTTACAGTCATCTATAGTGGTTATTTGCATAAAAACACAATTTACATGATTATTGTATTTTTATTCAAATATTTGCTTTGATTACAAAAAGTCTTGGCATGAGTAGTTCTAATTATATATTATAAGCTGCTTAGAGGTAGAGTTAGGAAGTTAAACAGGTCATAATTCCCTCTCTAATATCTATTTTATATTGCTTTGAAAACATCTCTTTCAAACATCTGGATTTATTCAACTTTCTAGACAAAAACTACTTTTTACAAGATTCATTTTTTGTGGGATTGTGGGAAGCCAAAATTGTGAATGCGATTAATATTTGATTAATTGTGCAGCCCTTATTTCGCTAGTATTGGTATTGCCTACTAAATTTCTAGTATCTTGACACACTTAGTCTGTTCTGTTACAAATCAAACCCTTTATGTAACCAATCAACCGGCAACCACTGGTCTTACCTCCTGGACTTTGTTGGCAAACTCCTGCATGGACTCCCCATCTTGTCTGGATACTGGTGGGAGCCAACTGGGATGAAAATGAAAATGAAAAAAGCCACAGGTGAAGTAAAAAAAACAATTATGGCAATAGAAATGTTCAGAATCTATTTAAAAACTGCATTTGGAACTCCGCATTAAACAATTACTCACAAAAGCAATTTAGTTTTAAAATCATTTGAAACTTGTGCTCATTAATTAACATTACTGGCCAGAGAAGATGAGCTTGGGTGTTGGTAGTTGTGCCCAAGCCAAGTGTTTTCATCAGCTTTTGTCTTTTTGTACTCAACTCACATATCCACAAAACTACCTCGACTTACATGAAAAATAAAACTGCTGGATTATTATTGATCATTCAACTGCAGAGGATCACGATTCCACTTAAAGAAAAACCAATTGATGATAGAAATAATGATACAAATTATTTAGTACCTTACATGATACACTGTACATGGAGCAAAAAATGTCCATAAGAGCTCAGTCAGCCAGCTTGACTCAGGTGTGCTCTGTGGACAGACAAAATACAATGAACTCAATCATAATGTCATATTACAGTGTAGTGTGACATGCCCTACATTTCACTATGTATGCATAAACACTCACAGAGAGACTATGGACAATAATAGCTGTGGCAGGGTGTCCTGGTAACCCAAACTGTCCTGCAGTTATTTAAAAATATCCTCACTGATGGTAAAACTGCAGCCACTGCTGCTTGTAGCAACACAAGACACAATTATTCTCAGTATGGAGATGGCTGGATTAGATTTAAGCAGCCCTCACTAATCAGCTTGCTGTTACTTCCAGGAGAGTTCTCTCATTTTGCACTGATTTTCCACAGCCGGGAATGGTACATAAAATGCATTATTTTCCCCTATTGAGCTCCTTCTTTCCTCTGTTTGTTAACATTTTGCATTTCAGTGTCTGGTTACAGGCATGTTACATGGTTTATACGTCATTACCAACCACATTAAGACATTTCTTCTTGTACTTGTTGTGCAACACTCAGATATTCTAGATTCAAACAGTGAACACTGTAAATACACAATAATCATATTTTGGTAAAGCTATACATCTTATTTTTGTAACTTGTTGATGCACTTAAGTTCAAATGACATTACCAAAGCAATCAATGGTCTGGTCACCCGTAAGGCCACAGGTTGAATGGAATCAGTCAGTGAGAAAGGCCAGGAACTGAGGGGGGAAATATATATATGTAGCATGTTAGTTGGTGAGTCTGTAAGGTTGAATAAGCAAAATCAGATTTTTTTTTTTTTTTTTTACTTAAGAGAAATACAATTTCTTTAGACATCAAATTTATTTCATTTTGAAAATATTAATAAAGCAACATTGAGGATCATGAGGCCAGTAAGCTGTTGGTGTGTTTTGTACATGGCACAATGGAGTTTTGGTCTGATTCAGTGATTTTAGTGAGCAGTGAAAAACTAATATAAACTGAATTTCAGAACTCTGCAAACAAAAGCATTGCAATATTCGGTGAAACTTTATAACAATCATGATTTATAAGTGGTAAGTTGATAGTTAATTAAACTGAGTTAATAGTTATTTTACTGTTAACAAACAGTGAAATGATAATTAATAATGTTTAATGATTATTAGTAATGTCATAAAAGTCATTTTATCAGTAGTTTGTGTAATATGAAATCATTAGTTTATCAATTTTATATTGTATCATAGCTGACAGGAGATGATAACAATTACATTCTGATTACATTAGTAAACTATTAACAGTTTATTATTGTACACATTATAATATTGTAAATATTATATTAAGTATGTATTTGTGTGATTACTATTAACAGGTTTTGTAACCTTTTAAGAAATCATTTGTAAAACATATATAAACATTACATAGATAGATGGACCAGAAACCAATTATTAACCATTGACAAAGTATTAACGATCTATCTAAATAATGTTTATAAATACTTTACAAAGCATTTATTAACCATTTAACAATATATTATAATCATCAGTTGCAACTTTATAATAGCCGTCCAAATAATGTTTATAGATGGTTTACAAACCAATTAGTTATTAACCATTAACAAAGTGTTACAATTATCTGGTCACATCTACGTAATGTTTATAGATAATTTACAAAAAATGTCATTAAGGTTAAAAAATAATTTCATAATCATTAACAAATATTTATAATATAGCATATAAAATGTTATAATGTGTGCAATAATAATCTGTTAAAACAGAAACTATAGCATTACTAATAATTAGTAAACATTATTAATTATAAGTCCATGGTTTCTTAACAGCAAAATAACTATTAACTATCAATTTACCATTTATAAATGGTAGTTATTTTAAAGTGGTATCCAATGTTCTTGATCCTATTATGAAGGGCTCCTCCCTCTTTGATTAGGTTTCGTTGCATCTCTCTTCAGCTGAAGATATAGCACACTTGGTTCTGAGTTACTCAAATTAACGATAGAAATGAATCAATTTTGCAGCTGTTTTCACTTCCTTACACTAATTTGCCCGTAGAACTCTAGAGGGAAATTAGTGAGGGGAAACAACCGCCAAAGTAATTAATCTCTATCTCAAAGTGCCATGGAAGAGGAATGATAATTTGTGGCTGGCTTGATTGCATCACTTTCTACAACCACAGTCATGAGTATCAGGCCAAAACACTGTCTCCATGTGCAAATACTGACAGATCCCAAAACAGTTACTGCTGGGGTGTAGGACTGCTTTAATTATTGTAGGTAAATATGAATATTACTATTAAAAAAACAGAAACAAAGAGAGCTAAAGTCAAATTTGCAGGAATATTTTTTACATTTTCATCAACATTGCATCAACTAACACTTACAAATAATAACTGTTGTCGTTATTATTGACATGTGACAATGTGACATTAGTGACATGAATCAAACACTGAGTAGATCGATGCTGCAACAGAAATGTCGACACTAACCTGAACTTCAGCAGGCCGGCACGGCCGTTTGTGGTGTCCTCTTCAGGAAACAGGAGCAAAGGTGGGGTGCCTTCAGTTGAGCAGTACCTCTGAAGAGTCTCTCCTATTGCTTCCTGGCCAGATGCTGAACGGATTTCCATGAATCCTCTGGCCCAACACACAAAGCCTGTGGAGCCCTCTAACTGGGGCTGACAAGCAGAAAGAGACAGAGCATGGTTACCTAATGGCGCATTCACCTAATGGCGCATACTTTTCGCATGGTGCGATATACAAAGTCAATGCATAGAGGCGAAAAGACCCAAATTCGCGCCGTTCGTGTATTCGCAGGAGTTGAAATAATCCAACTTGAGTGAGAAATTTGCGTGACGCTGTGTCACAAAAGCCTGTCAGTGTTGAGAATCTCTTCCTGTCGGCACTGACGTCCCGATGTTGTTGAATCAGAAATGGAGGAAAAAAATATTGCAGCTGTCTGTGGGCACCCAAAGCTATGATAGTACATCGTATTTGTACAGAGACCGGACGAAACTCTGTGTATAAATGTATGTGTACAAACCACAGACTGTCTATGGTATAAACAGCATTGTCGCTGCTGTATTTATGTGTAGTGTTGATGGAGCAGCTGCGTAGCCTGGCACTGATCGATCCAAACTCCATTCAGAAAACAAGGAATTTAAAAGTTGTTTGATTGTCGTCTTGCGGACAGACCTGACAAAGCATGAATTCAGACTTTTTACAAATCTGCATTATGTAGATTTTCAGCATCCTTTTGATCTGTTCATTGCAATTAAATCACAGCACAATCTGTTTATTTTGGGTTTATACGGCAGTAGCGACGCGTTGCTTGGTAGATACAGTCAGTGCAATGGCACTGTATGGAAATACAGCTCGCCGCCAGGTGATGTTATGAACCCTGACACGACGGCATTTGGTTTTCTGACATATCTGGGACTTCTACAACATGTACAAAGCAGCAGTGGTTATTTCTTCCATGGTTGATGGTGGAGACATAAGTTGTTGGTATCTATGGAGACAAGCTTCTTCTCTCAAGTGCGTCTAGCACGAATGAACACAAATGATACCGGCGGTCCAACTTGTGCGAGTAAAGCGAGGCGGAAAATTTGCTTTTGCTCTTAGTGTGAATGCAACATAACACTGCATTTAACAGTAAAATACCATCATTTGATTATGATTCATGTCCCAGGGTACACAATGTCTCCTCTGCAAATGTGCATGTGTCATCTACAGCAGTTGAAGTTTACATACAGAATACAATGTACATTCATTCTTGTAGTTTCTCTAGGAGAACATTCACAGTGCTTCAAATGTTACACTGACAAGTAGGTGATCTAAAAAGGTTTGTAGGTGCAGCAGTTATGAACACAAATAGAAGCACAAGTTCACTGCAGAAATGAGCATAGTCATTTCATAGGGCTAATCTATGACTATCAAGAGTGTAACAATATACTCTATATAGCTTTGAATTCAACACCGCCGTTTTCAGCGTATGCGTTAAAGCTTTGGAGCGTGCTGACTGGTACAGGAAACATGTAGCATTCTTACGAATGAGAGATGGCTAAAATGTTTAAAACATACTATATAACAGATAAAAGTCAAACACTCACAGTGTGGCAGGGGGTCAGGAGGTTGATTATGTTGTGGTCGAACTCTGTCACGTGGTTGCATATGTACAGCTTGGTGTTTCTGTCTCTGGAGCGAGGGTTTTTCTGTCTCACATGCATCCCCAGGACTGAGCACATAACTCTGACAATAAATCTAAGAGAAAAAAGAAATACAGGTGGATGTAATCGGGAGGCCGCAACTTTTTAACATGCAGTGAGACATTCTCAATAACACACACAGTTTCTCACTGCTCTTACTGCAACATCCAGGTCATTGTGTGTTATTTAATTATATGTTGTGGTTCTTCAATCTCAGTCATCACCTTCAATTAAACATGGAAACAAATTACTGACAGCCAGGTCTCATTTACGAGAGGTTACTGTGGAACAGACACAAACCATTTAAAGTATATTGAGCAGCCACTAGCCTTTATGGTGTTTTATGGGTGGGGCGGCTGTGTTTAATGTAGTCATTACTCATTATAGCTGTAAGGGGCAGCCATGCTGCAATTATTTTTAATGAATTACACAGTATGCATTATATAGCATGTGTTAGCATTAACTGTCACCGTTTTCCTTATACTTCTACTACCTCATGTATCATTAATACACACTTTTATATTAATTAGAATAAGATTATTATTAATGACCCACACATGATTGCTACGACAGCTACTACTGCCACAACTACAACTGTTATTACTGATGAGAGTAAAACGTGTGCATAGAAAAATGTATACTTGCCTTCTAACAAAACTCTCTGGAAGTGCACAGCTGACCAAGAACACGTGGACACCGATAAAAATCCGTATTAACATCAAACAGATGCCAACTGGAAAGTAAATCAGCAACAGCAGGAGAACAACTGCATCTTTGGGAAACCTGTACAAAGAAAAGAATCAGTTAGTAAACAACATATTTAAATGCAGTGGATGAAATTTGAAAAGGGTGAAGTGTAATTGCAGGTGTGATCTTGACAGAACACATCAATCACACTGACAGCGACTTAGAGCAATGAACAGACTTTAAAAGGAAGCTAAACAAAAGAGTGTGGACTTCCATTTATTTCAATACTTAATGTACTTTTACTGAACCAACAAATAAATCCACACCAAGGTTAACTGTCAAATATCACACAATAACAGAAACTCCACATTCTGCCACTATGTATTGAATGTAACACCGTTAGACATTGACGCAATCCTCACTCTGTTAATATGAACTAGGCATAAAGAAACTGCAGGGCAGTAAAAAATATGTAAATCTGTCCCACATCTGCTGGTAAACTACCATTACGCTAACTACTAGAGTTTAACGCTAAATTTTAAATTTGAGCATTTCTCTCAAGTTTACGAATGACAAATCTTGTGCACTTTTATCTCATATTGTAAACAGACCTCGCTGGCCTTACATTTTATTTTTATACAGGATATTTTTCAAGGACTAAAATCTTGCCAATTTATCACATACCTTCCTTAAAAAAACTGAAATACTGCACATGCAGACGGCACCAACACTGTCCATCTGACCATTGTTACATTATTAGAAATAGATGTGGAAACCAGGGAAATATTGTGTTTTTTTGACAATCACAAAGACCTTTGAAAGAGGGGAAGACCTGATACACAAAGGACATAATTTCAATACTAATAATATAATTTTAATGCTACCAGCATCACCTATCTCCTTCACTGTTGCTTTAAGTTTCAGTTTCACATGTGGGAACCCACAGTCCAAAACCTTCATTTGCCTATTAGTTATTACACGTGTCTCTACGTGATAGTCTTGGCGGTTGGGTGCTGGGGAACATCTTCATCAGATAATAATGCATACAGTGCACTTTAGACTAAGCTACTGGAGTTACCCTGCACCATACTCATTTTTAACAGTCTCTTCTGCACTTTTTAATAGTCCTGTATCACAGCTGTTACCCTACATTATATTCAGTTTTAACAGTTTTCTTCATCTCCTTGTATTTTCATATCTGGTATATTTTTTGTTCTTTGTACTTTGCACTACTAACTTTTTTACTGCCTTTTTACTAACATGTTTTTGCACTATGGAACTGTGGTGCTGGAAACTTGAATTTCCCTCTGGATTAATACAGTTACTATCCATCTATCTATCTATCTATCTATCTGGGATGCCCCAGAAGGCCTAAAATCAGACCCCCATAATCTGTCCTCCTGCACCTACAGGCCTCATGTCCCACCTGCATTCATGTGAAAGATGGGCCATTTATTGTTGGAGTAGGCCTGACGTTATATGGTCCAAGCATAACTTTTACTCATCAAATCTGAGGGGATGTTAATGGCAATGGCATTCACTCCACATACATATATAAATACACATGTTATCTACTAGCCTACTGTGTGAGTTTAAGGAAGTTTTTCAGAAAACTTCCCTTTCAGCTAATCAGGATAAAGTAGTTAATTTTATAATGTCAAGATCAACAACCATGTGAGGTTAAGATAGCTAGTAGGAGAAATATAAAACAAAGAGAAAGCATTCAATATTAAATGCTCCTTAGATTTTATATTTCTCCTGGACTTTTATCCTTTTACCATCACAGATCATTTTATCCTTTATTAGACTGATCCTTTGGTGTTCTTGTTCAGTCTGTTTATTTTATTAGTTAGTCTAATTTACATCATTAATCGTTTTGGGTCCTGTTTTTATATATATATATATATTAGCTTACATAGGCTATATTGTTGTTGTTTTATCTGTTTTTTTATGTACATGCTGCTCCAAACCAATTGCCTCTAGAGAGATTAATAAAGTTGTTTGAATTGAATTGATAGTTGACACATTTAACCTTACAGCTGATGTGTATACTGATATTAGCATTGCACAAAGTGTAATAACAAACGATAACAGTACAATGCTGACGTTAATGTCCCTGGCACACCGCTAGGTTAGCCAGCTAGCTGCATGTTTATGAAAGGTTGTGAAAGGTAGCAGACAGTAGTTAGCTGGCAAACATCACTGGTAACATGAACTGTGTTTATTCAACACACAGGTTAAGTTAGTGCAACTGTGGGCTAATTATCTGAAGGTTACCAGCAGCTTGAATTAGCTAGATTACTCACCGACGAAAGTCAAACATGTCTTCAATCCCTCGGTTCTCCATGTTCAGACCTTTGCTCGCAGGCTAATGCTAATGCTAATGCTACAACCTGGTACCTACAGATAAATGAGTCATACCGTTCACGACAGCTATGTTGTCGCACCGGGGGGGTAACGTTAACGTTATTGTTGCCCTGATTAGCCAGCGAGGTGTGAGTTAAATGTTGTCGAGCAGCCTATTTGTTCAAGTTTTAAGTGTGAGCTTGGAGCTGTGTGTCCCCACGGTGCTAGCAGCGCTAGCTCTGCTGCCAGGCCTGCAGCAGCAGCAACAACACTTCCGGACACAATCCTCCACAATAAAAGTCCGTAAAACGAACCTGACCTAAAAGTTTAGCTTAATTTGGCATATAAATGCAAATTAATATTCATCATAAAACCTGTACGTTATTCTCATGCTTTCATGTAAGCTGTAGCTGTGAAAGAAAAACATCTACACAGACAGACCCTCAGAGTCAGGTCTTTTACTTTCAAAATTAAAGTCCCTTATAATAAAAAAACAACATTGAACAGTGATGTTATTCTGCCGCCCT
Source organism: Helicolenus hilgendorfi (assembly GCA_916700815.1). Taxonomy (NCBI): domain Eukaryota; kingdom Metazoa; phylum Chordata; class Actinopteri; order Perciformes; family Sebastidae; genus Helicolenus; species Helicolenus hilgendorfi. Next base: position 17,541 of record CAKALG010025182.1, read on the forward strand.
CTAGTGGCTATATTTCATTATTGTTGGTTATTGGCTGAAATTACAATGGTGTGAGGCCCACAGTTGAAGAATTATATATATCACTTTAAACTTAAAGTGTGAGAACCTGTAAATGTTTTTTCCTCTTAAAGACCACACTTACAAAGGCCATCAGACTTTTAAATAGATAATTCATACGACACCAAAAAGTACCTCAATCATATATCTTATACTGTATATACTGTATATGTTTTTAATGTATATATTCTTAATATGCCTTCTACAAGGTATTTCTTATATATGTAAATTCATACTTCCTGATATGCATATGTTCATAATATGCCCTTGTACAAAGTATTTCCTTTTATAATTGTAATATAACTCATTATTTTTAATGGAGCTTTACCAGCAAAAAGCATTTCACACGATTGAACTTGTATAACCAGCATGACAATAAACATCTTGAATCTTGAATCTTGAATCTTGGGTACTATTGTCCCTTTAGTATGAAAAGTACAGAGCACAATATGCTAGCCAGACAGTATTGTGTGAATTTAGTGGACTGTGTAAATAGGAGGATTAATTTGGGCTTTACTGGGTTAAGGTAGAGGTATAGGTTAATCAAAATACTATGTTGTATTTGAAAATCGTCCAATGAGATTCTTAATTACAATGTTCTTTGGTATTTGGTATTGGGAAAATTAATAACAACTGCATGTGTCCCAAATCTAGAGCGGCACTTTGCAGTGTCCATGAGAACTGACTCCCTTGCTGAATTTAAAACTTCTAGAGCACTGTATTAACGTTTGGTAATTTATGACATACTTGCTCCCATGTGTTTGCTGAGGCCTGTCAAGTAGCATCAGTATGAAAAAGCACTGGTTCAGAAGAAGAATGACACATAAATGACAAAGGATGGATACTACTACAGTGTCCTTTTCATTTTTTTTTCAGTTAGAAAGCAGATCATTAAAAACTGTGATTCATTAAAGACTGCTATCTAGAATATTTTTTACGTATATACAGTATATCTGAATGATCGTATTACAGTATATGTAATTAGGATGTGTTACATGTCAAAGAATATACTTGATTGTTTTGGGCCTGTACAAAACTAAATTATTTTTGGCGTAAGATTTACACAGAATAGTTACTATATTTGGTACAAACATAGTTTTTAAGTGGGATGAACTCCTGTTTGGTCTTCTACTTTCTACATTTACAAATATTAAAACAAAACACTTTTTTGGAATATTGAGTTTAAACCAGATACCTCATCATTAGAGAACTGGTATGATGTAATTTATGAAATATTTGTAATGGAAAGAATTACTTTCTCAATGAGGCTTCAAGAAACTAAATTTGAGGAAATTTGGAAGGAGTGGAAAAAGTATATTTCCCCAAAACGCCCTTCTTTTGTTTCATTTTTCTTTTTTTTTCTAAATGTAATTTTTTTTTAATTATTATTATTTATTTGATCTTATTTCACATGAAAAGCACCCCATGTTCTATTTGTGTGTGTTCTATAATTTCATTGTGAAAAGTGGAAAAGTTGGTTCACTTCATACTTGTATCTAATTAAGTATGTTTATGTAAATCTCTGAATAAAACCAAATAAAGGAAAACCAAATGAAAAAAAAAAAAAAAAAAGGTAAGGAGTGCTGTACATTTTGTGATACAAGACCATAGTTTTTTTTTTTAAATTAAAAAGACATTATATGATATCATATCACCTAGCAGTCACCAACATATGAGATAACCGGGTGATTTGTCTTTTCGTCCTATTTATATATGATGTTATATGTTATTACGGATTTAGAACAGATGATTTAGCAGTGCAACATTGTTACATCATGAGTGTTTCTTGAACACCCCCCGCCCACTAATCCCCTCCTGTCTCCTCCCACAGTCTCATCCCAGTGTTGTTTGGCAACACTATAACATTGTATAACCACTGCTGATAACTTAACATCGATTTTTCTTCTAGGAAAACAAACATCCCTCTTTTTAACTGAGCAAACACTGGACACCGGCTCCCTTTTCTCTCTGACAACAGCACACCGCAGCAGACATGGTGGTGGGATCCCGCTGTCCGGTAATCCTGTGGCTGGCTCTGGC